>JAVXUL010000006.1:1043666-1070326 GCA_035590515.1 Trichilia minutiflora | reverse complement strand
GTATTCTGTGTTATTGGGTACACCCTGGAGGTCTGTGGCGTTGTCACAGGTGGGACCCATGGGTCGGGTCGTGACAAGTTTTGACACATTTGTTAAAGGTTTTGATACCTTCTCATGTTATACACATACATATACCCTTATTCATGTTAGAATCAACTCAAAATAAGTCAAGAGACCGTTTTCAAGCAAAATTAAACACTTCATACAATGTTCATATTATCGTTTACTCATCCGAAAGCCATGGCCAATTATGGATTCCTGAGAAAACATACCAAAAGATCATTAATAAAACATATGCAAATCTTAATGAGTTGAAACATTTTAAACATAAGGCTCAATTAGGATTAAGAACATATACCCAAATCTTACTATCCGGATTGATTAGTTGTCTCCAATTAATCTTCAAGCATATTTACACACCTGATTAATAACAATGATTCCGATTTTGTGTTAGGAGACTTTGAATTAATGTGCAAAACAATTTTGTAAGCTTTAAGCAAGCTTATTGTAATTTTTTAACACTTAGAGAATTATTCTCGCTAGATTGAAAAGTAAAAATCTCAAAGAAAATTTTTTCCTTTTATTCTTCCTTCTTCTTTCTCTCTTATTTTGTAGAAAAGCAAGCTTTCTTTTCTTTTTTTCTTCAAAATCACGTGTTCTTCTCTCTTTTTTATCTTTTATTTCTTTTGTTTTGTTTTTCTTCTCGTTCCCTTTTTCTTGGACATGTGGCATAGATAAAAAAAAAAGGGAAACAATTGATTTTCTTATAATTAATAAATGTTAAAGGAAAAATAAATAGAAGAATTCTATTAGTGGATTTCAAAACTAATTAATCAATATTAATTGATATTATCCAATAAATATTAATTATTATAATTAATAAATATGAAATAATCTTAGCCACTTATTCAATATGCAAATATAAGAATTATCTAAGATTTTGATACATGGTAACAAACGATAGTGCCATTTGTCGAACAAATATTCAATTAAAAAAGTAACATTTATTCAAAAAGATATTATCTATTTATCTATCTGTCTGTCTATCTATCTATCTAGATAGATAGATAGATATATATAGAGAGAGATATTAAATTTTTAATCAATTATTAAAGAATTAATCTAACCATTTATTTAGTAATAAATAGATAAGATTTAATAAAATTTTGATATTTGATAACTTATCATAGTACCATTTGATTAAATAACAATTATTTAATCATTAATAAATAAATAAATTTATTTATTAATATATATATATATATATATACTCCTTCTTAGTCTCTCAAATATTTGTAAATCATATTTACGGTATTCTAAAAATTACTATAATATTTTTTGAATGTACGGATGCTGGTATGTTATTGTCGAAAAATTTATTCTTTAAGAAAATTGCATTCCAATTACCATATCAGAGTAATTTAATTTTTATTAATATAAAATATTATTAATTAATTAATGATATTATTTTATCAATTATCAACTATCAGTTAATGTGTGTGATCCCCTAAGTTCACTGTAAACTAGATATTGATTAATACAAACTTTTTCTCATCACTTCGGTATAATCCATTTTAACTGAAGTTCTCAATTATCATAAGTGACCTCTAACAAGATATCATAACATTTAAAACATAGAGAATCTTATTCCGGATAACCCATATAATCGTATTTACATATAGTAAAATTTCTCTATTGTCGACTGCCGATCAAATATAAGTTATGAAGTTGTTAAACCTCTAACTCGATCATAGGATCAGAAAATCAATTATATATGAAATCAAAGTATTCGAAAACTTATTTTTAGAAATCACGTATTTTAACTAGAGATTTTGATTTTGTACATGATATTTTTGCCTAGAATCTTAAACTCAAATATATAAGTTTACAGATTTCATATTAATCATCATATGTCCTCGTACAATAACATGATATTGCCATTAAGCTTCTTTGAATAGGCTTGATTAGCCCGATGAAATATACACAAGTGAATTATATGTCTCGCTGTGGAGGATAGTTACGATATCTCAGGTCAAGGACTAATAATATACTAATACGACTGTATAACGAATTATTGATTACAGATAATTGCTCATGTAATTAGTCACATTTAGTTGCATTAAGTAATACGTTCTCAAATGTAATATTCATATTTATATTCTTATGATATAAGACTCATCTCCTGATTATTATTATCGAATACTAATAAGTAGCACGAATAAAACATATCAATCATATAATATCATTGTCTATAATGACATTACTTTAATTAAAAACTAATTCAAATATATTTAAATTATAAATTCTGTATTTATATTTATACTACTTTGTAGATAGAGTATTAATATATAATACATAATAGAATTTCATTATACGTTAAATATAAAATTAAAATTAAAAATTAATAAATAAAAAAATAAAATAATTATCATTTTATTAATCATAAATAATTTATAATTATTTTGCCATTTAGGATAACCAACTTCCAACTATTAAATTTAACTATTTAACAGGATAAAATGTACAAATTATAAAGTTTCTTTTAAAATTATATTATTATTAAGTAAAATTATATTGTAATTTGTAATATAATCATATATAAAATATTTTCCCACCCCGTTAACAATATAAGAATTTAATGTTCTCCCGTTTCTCATCCAATTTTTATAATATAATCTAAATTTATTCTATTTATGGTGGATCCTCACATACATGTCTCAATCTATGAGAAATTTTGCTGCCCTTGACGTTAAATAAAATATTATATGTAAATAATAAGTAAATATATATACCTTTCAATCATTGTGATTTTTAGAAATAAATTTAAGCAGTTCCTTCTCACCATGTCAAATTGTAATGAGATGTGTATATATAATAAATATATAATGATTTTAAATTTAAAAACAAGTTACAATTAAAAGAACACTTATTGTTGTATAATTAAATACCAATAATTTATTTCATTGTTAATATAAAAATTTCCAAAATTACACATTTTTATTATTACTAATTATGATTAAATCTTATGATTAAAAAAATGAATAAATATTTAATTAAATTTAAATATTTAATTGTTAATTGTATCCATTTCTCTAAAACTAATACTTGAAATTTAGAATAAGGGTTAGTTTTATTTTTTTTATTTTATTTAACAGATATCCTAAACAATTTTCAAAAATAATCTTTGCAGACTTTAACCGTTAACTCTCTCTGTTAATTTTAAATAATTGCACGGCAAAATAACTTTTTAATTGGAAAAACAAAAAACAAAATATGAAAACCGTCTGTCTATATTGTTATTACACCCTCATTTAATCATTTAAACAAAAAGTTTAGGAATTAGTTAATTATAAAATAATATTTTTGTTTTTATTTTTCTTTTTTGTATATTGCCAATGCTTCCTACGTTCACTAAAAAGCAGCCTCTCATCATTCTCACAACGTTCATAACAATCCCACCATTAATTTAGTTTGAAATAACAACAAAACTCTAAAATTGTGTGTTCAGTTAATATTTGCTAATATTGCTTAAAAATGATAATATGGTTTTTGATAATCTATGGGCATCACTGTATAAACAACGAAGAACAAAACCAACCCAACAAACGAAAAATCTCTAGAAATAGCCCCAACTCATACCCACTTTAAAAGAAAAACGATAGAGACAAAATTTGGGTTTGGAAGAGCTGTTTAATCAATCAAATCATCATCAAGTTTTAACTTCAAATTCAGTAAATAAAGGTTGTTGATATTTTTATTTAACATTTTGTGTAACCATAATTTTCATTTAACTCTCTTTAAGCTAGGAAAAATCAACATCTAAAGAGAAAATTTTATTTAATTAACAAAGGTCCCCTAATGTTAAGCAACATAATGGCTCTATCTATTAAAAAAAAGAAGATTTGGGTTAAGATTACTAAAATACCACAAATTAACAATTTTTAACTATTACAACCTGAGCTTTCTAAGTTGAGTTCATAAAAAATGACCTACTTTTTGGGAGTATTGTCAGTCAGTAAAAAATTAACAAATGGATTTAGATTGTTTTTTCATGCATCAAAGCTTAAATTTGAAGATGAAGATAAGCGCGAGTGTCATGAGCTTGAAAGAAAGATCAAAATGGAAGAAATCACCAGAAGTTAAAGCATCAAGCACTACAACACCCGGAATAATTGTGTAGATCAGACAAAAAGGATGATTAAACTGTACTAACTCAGGACAAACCAAATGGCTAGTCATATGGATGAAATCTCTGGATGTCTAATTTCTAAAGAATTTTACGATTTACAATTCGAAGGTCTATAGAAAAAGTTATTATATTTTGAGTAACTACCGCTTAGACTGAACGAAAAAGGAAAAGCATAAAGAACACGACAGAACTTAGAGCGCTTCAGTGCCTAATCCAGTACTCTGGCGCCCAGCCCATTCCAATCCTACACCATATAATTAAGTTTTAGGGCTCATTTTTGAGGTGAGGAGAAGGGGATTGAAGTTTGCATAGCCACCAAGCTTGCTTAAAGAAGAATAACGAGAGAGAGAGGAAACGCAATTATTATATTAACCAAATGTTTCTTGCTTCAGTTTCATTGGCTGGGATAAATTTGTTGTTTCTTGATGAATATGTGAGTTTGAAATCTAACCCACAGCCAACAACACTACTCTTTCATTTGAAATACTTTGTTGCCATATAATTAACAGCCAACAAAATCTATGACAAAACTAAATATTTGAATAAACATTTACCAAATATAGTAGTACTTTTAAAATTATTCAGAACACACAGTCATATTTTAAAACGAGTGAAAAATGACAAATGAGATAGTAGTGTTTTACAAACTACTTCTAGGCTCAATCACATTTAATTTAATTTCTTCAAATTTTAATAAACCTTTGTTCAAGCTTTTAATTTCACCTGTTAACATCTTTGTTAATACTTAATAAAAGATGGTATCCGCTATTATTAATTGCTTTTGTTCCTTTCTTAAGTCTCAAGATATTCTTCATAGGCATAGCTAACCCTCGTACACATCATCAAAATAATGTAGTTGAGAAAAGGCAGAGGCATATTTCTGAAATGGGCGTCACTTTTTTATTTCTAAGTTTTTCTATCTTTTCAGTATTGGTGGAATGCCTTTCTTACTTTTGTTTTTATTATAAATAGATTGGCCATTATCAATTTTTTATTTTAAAATTCATTATTTTTTAATCTATTAATATCTTAAAATTTTAATAAATTAATACATTAATTATTATCATGACTGTTGTATTTAATTAATCTATCTATTCCTTATAATATCATGGTTAATATTTAGATATAATATTCAATTGTCATATTTTAAATTTTTATAATTGTGTTAATAAGTATATTTTTAATTTTAATTTAATAAAATAAGGTGAATGTCATGATTGATACTTGTAATTTACTTAATCTATTGTTCTTTTCATTTTTTTAAACAATAGATTGAGTAAATGAAATAATAATAATAGTTTTAAAGTAATTAATTTATTATAATTAAAAAAAACAATATAATAAATAAATTATAAGTATATAATTATAGAATTCATCATTTATTTAATCTATTATTATCTTAAAATTTTAATAAAATAATCTATAGACTATTATTATTAATATTATATTTAATTTATTATTCATAACATTATATTTAATTATTTTTCTTAAAAATATTTTATTTAAATTAAAAAAATAAAAATATTAATAGGAGCGACTCAGCTGGGCCAAGCCCAAAAGAAAACGTGTATACACCCCAAACCTCCAACCGACCTGGAATTAATTTTTTTTTGGGCCAACTATATAAATTAATATGTTATTATTGTAAATTACAGGACCAATTTGATAATTTCCGTATTTATAAATTGATTATCCAATCGTTTCCGATTCATCCCTCTTTCCTTAAACCCTACAAAGCGTCCACCACTGTTGCAGAGAATTCTAAGATGTTTACTGCTTTCATTTAATTCGTTTTCTTTTATTTCCTCTTTTTCTATTTAATCATTTTACCGAACAGGAAACACAATGAATCCACTTCGTCGAGTAGTAGCACAAATCGCGCGCTCGCAATCCACAGCAAAATGGAGCGTTTTGTATCGAACAGCTCCGTTTGCTTATCAGTACTGCACCAAATCTGAACAGTCGAGTGAAGAACGGACCAAAAAGGTGTGGAAGGTGGTCGATTGGCCGAGGCCGAGCGAAATTCCGTTTCAGGCGAAAGTTGCTAACTCGGTGAGTTTGATCGGTTACGTGGATGCGCCTATTAAGTTCGAGACTTCTCCTGATGGAAAAGAGTGGGCTGGTACCGTTATTATCCAGAAGACCTATACTGTCCCTCTATGGTATTTGCGTAATTGATTTAAATTTTGGAATTCGTTAATTGTCATTTCATTTTTTGATGTTTTATTGTAGTCTGTATGAAATTTGTGTTTATTGTGGATAAATTTATCAAAAACCTCTCTTGAATTTTGCTACATTTTGTCAGAAAACCCATTGCTAGCGAAATCATGACGAAAAAGGCTGTTTATAATTGGGCTTTGGATGGATTTTCTGGATTAAGGAAATGTTATTTGATATGTTGTCAGGATTCCTGTATTATTCGAAGGAGATTTGGCTCACATTGCTTTCAGTCATTTGAAAAAGGATGACCATGTACATTTAGCTGGGCAACTGACCGCGGATCCGCCTGCTGTTGATGGAATGGAAGGCCAAGCCAATGTTCAGGTTAGAGATTTTATTAATAGTACAGCTTTTATGCATAGAACTTCTGACAAAAATTTGTTGGTTTATTGGTTTTCAATTATAAATTTTAGGGTAAAGATTGTGCAATTTTCTTTTAAGAGAAGTTTTGTTAAGTAAAATATGATATATTAAATGTTATTTTTTGTAACATATCAGTTAAGAAGCTCAAAGATATCTTCTGAGCAATAAATATGAAGAGCATTTTTAATTCTTGAGGAAGCTCTTCTTTTTGGAAATTAAACAGCTGAAAAAATTTTTATAAAGAATTTTATGCATTGAAGTTCCTTTTTTCCTTTCCAAAAGTGACATGCTAAATGTATGCTTAATGGCGGCTAACATTAGAAAATCTAATCTTAGAATCCGTTGGTTTTCACGCATAGGATTCTGTCACCAACTGCTCCAGATTTCTATTAGCTACTTAAAATTGGTATTAATATTGTAATTAAACTAAAAGAATTATAGACTTGAACTATTTAGAATTTGGACTACAATAGAAAACTAAATCAAGTTTGACGACCGACTCCAAACCAGTTATACATATTAAGACATTCAGATAGTTAAAACTACTTCTTTTTTTGTTTCAATTTTGGAAACCACCAGAGCATGTTTAGTCTTAAGAGGGTAAAAATGGAAAAGACCAAAACCAATAACATTCTAAATCCTAGTGCTAAGAAAAATTTAAGAAGTACTTGGGAATATTTATTTGAGAATATGGAGTTTAGAAAACACCGGAGTACATTAACTCCTAAATGATGGGAAGAAAGAAAAGAGAAAAACCAATGTCATTCAATATCCTAGTTGTAGAAAGTATTGGAATAGTGCTTAATAACATTTATACTAGAATATAGAGGTTCAGAATTTGGCCCTAATGAAATCAAAACTCGTAATCTTTGGCTTTAGAGTGACACAATGATAAGAAACAGAAGGAAAAAAGGGTTGCTAAGTCCAAGTGCAAGTGCTGCCCTATAGTGCAACTGGGATGCCAGAAACAGACTCAAATCCTGTGGGACCTCAATAGAAGATGTCAAGGGGTAATTGTTTTTGGTTGTAGACCTCAGATAAACTTATAAAAGGAAGAAAATACAATCAGACTTAGATGATAAAAGAAAAATAAGAGGGAATATTAATCTTCACTGTTGTGAAGAATTGAGGTTAAATGCACTGTATTGTGGAAGCAGAAAATTTAAAAAAAATGAAAAGAAACAGTGGTATTCTCATAATATTGATTTGAAATAAAGAGTTGCTAGAGTGAAGCGACAACTTGTCTTTTACCTAAACATAACTTAGGAACATAACTTAGGAATGAAAGGAATGCAACTGAACACATGAGATAAAGACTATAATCTTGCTTCACCTACAAGTAATTAGTTTAAACACATATGGTACCATCTATTAAAGCTTCCTTCTAATAAACAAATTGTTTACATTATATCGAAGCTGATTTCTTTTGAAAGTCATATTTGCTGTTTTTATTGCTCTTAATTTTGGAAATTATGGTTTTATGACACATTTTTCTGAGCTAACACGACATGAAAACATTATTGTTGATGCTTGGACAAGTAGGCTTTGCTTCTTATACTTTCTTTTAAGTTATGTACTCTTTTTTTGTTTGAGCAGTTTTTATTTGCTGATTCATTATCTTGGGTAGGTTTAACATGTGAAGTTTCATGTTAGGTTATTGTCCATAGTCTGAACTTTATCGAGCCATCGTCTCAAACAGGGAAGCCCTTTACATCAGGAAAACAAGAAGTTGCAGCCATAGATCGTTCAGGTAAAATATGGAGTATCAGATTCTTAATTTCATTTTGTGTGCTCTTCACATGGTGGAATGATATGGGGTTCAAATTATTCTATGGTCAAAATATTAGTTGAACATACGAGAAAAGCTCATTGACAGGGGTGATTTTTCCTTTTCCCTTTCCTTTTTTTGGGGTTGTGGGGTTGAGTGTGTGTTCCAAAATTGGGAAGATTTTTAAACATGAAAGAACACAAGACCTGTAATTGAAGGTACTGAAAACTGTTATTGATTGCGGTCATGCTTAAGCTGGTTCTTGGGAGGCATAGTATAGTTTAACACCTAACCTTCTGTGTTTATATAATTTTGTATTGTTGGAGTTGATTACAATAATTACTCTTTCCAAGAATTCGGTCATTATTATGTCTTTTGAACTCTTCATGTTACTTTATGTAATTGTTAATTTCAGCTAGCAAGAGGAAAGGTACCAATGCTGCCTCACGTGCTTGGAATGACCTTCTTGACAATCCAGCACAGTGGCAAGATTGCCGTAGTGATAAGCTTAAGGGATTGGTGATGACTTCTCTACTGGATATGTTTTCTACGTCTGATTAATATTGGTAAAATATCTGATTCCTTGGTTGAATTTAACAGGTAAAACCAAAATACCCAGATTTTAGACGCAAGGATGGTACCCTGGCACTCTGGCTTGACAGTGCACCAGTTTGGGCTTTGTCTAAACTTGGAGTGGTGTCTGAGGTTCAGACTTATGAATCAAATAATGAGCAGCAATCTGAAGGTATGAACTTCTCTTACATACTAATAATGTTATTCACTATATTAGTTACATATTTGCATACTGCACCACTTAATTGGAGAAGGTTAATCTGGTCTTGTCTGAACTTGAAGGATTGAAGACCTATAAATCAACCAATGCTAAGCAATATAAGGGTATGAACTTTTCTTATATACTAATTATGTTATTCACTGTATTTGTTACATATTTGCATGGTGCAAATCTTAATTTAAGAAGGTTAATCTGGTTTTGTCTGAACTTGAAGGAGTGAAGACCTATAAATCAAACAATGCAAAGCAATATAAAGGTATGAGCTTTTCTTATACACTAATAATGTTATTCACTATCTTTGTTACTTATTGGCATCCTGCACTATTTAATTTATAATGTTTACTTCAATACATGAATAAAATTGACTGTAGCTAAAAATATTAGAGTTCACTGCTTTAATACCACAAAGCTGGTGGAAGTTTAAATTCATCTGTTAAACTATTTTTTATCAGAAGAATTTAAACGAAAAATATTTGTATCATGGTTTATTTTTATTAATTTTAGTTTGAGATTTAGAGTCCAAATCTTTTTGAGATTTAAACGTAAAAAGGCATCACTATTTTTGTGGAAGCTCAAACCATAAAATCCTAAAATGAGATTTATAATTTAGAATTTCTAGTTGCATTTTGCTTTTTGAAAGGGTGGGGTGGGGTGAGTGGTGGTGAGGAAAGCTGTCCATGAAAAAATTATCAGCATTTTTGAAAGCCCTTTAAGAGCAAACATCATACAAAGTAAAACACCTCTCCAAGATATGGCCAAAAGAACAGAAAACTTTGCCATATTAGACCCCTATTGCTTCACAATTTTGCAAAAGGGAAACGAAGGGAATGTTTTTGAACTCTGAAGAAGTGGATATCCAATGAGAGGCTGAAACCTTACTTTGTCCCAGAGGTGCAAAATATCTTCCCTATGCCATCTTTAAAATATTTACTATTTCTTTCCATCCACAACACTCATTTGTTTTCCTTTTCATCTCCAAGCACTACCTTTCCCTTTTGAAATTTGTGTAAATAATTCTTATAATCCAGGTAATTATGTATTCCTCAATTGTGGGGGGATTGTCTGGCATATGTAGTCTATAGGTGAAGAAGGTTGAGTAACCACTTTGCTACCAGAATAAAATTTAGAAGAATCTTAACCCTATCAGTTTCGTTGTAAGTTTAACACCGCAAAGATTTCCATTCTAAAATCAAAGAGTAACTTTGTTGAAATGTATAAACACTTATGACAATTGGACTTCTTTGTATCTGGTTTCCATATTTGAGATTGTTGGTTATGTTTTTCTTACCAATTGGACTTGTGGCCATGCACATGGCACAGGTTTTTTTCCTGTGACGTTTAATCTTGGTTACGGAAATGTATGTTACCCCTTCGTAAACATTTTATTCCTTTTGCCTTTGTTTATTAATTAATCTTGAAAGACTTAAATTTATAACACATTAGAAAAGACTGACTTGGTCATGAATAAAATTTTTTTGATAAAGGACAATGATACAATAACTTATGAAATGAATTTGGAATATCAAAGATTAGGTAGAATTTAAGGGCCAGAAGCTTCTACAATAAGTGCTGTGTTTCTGTCTTTTAGTCACCGTGTTCTATTGAGATTTCCCTAAGAGATTTTTGCCTATTGTGATCACCATCTTTATGCTGAGATTTTTGTCTACCGAAATTGTTGCCTTTTTTCTGTTGTTTTGCTAACCTTAGTGTATTGATCAATGAAGTTGAAGAATCAAGTCACAAGCTTATGGTAATTATATATCTCTTTATGTATGCTTGTGATGGTTGTATTTATGGTAATTGGATACAATTTTATTTTTATTTTTTTATATACATAAATTAGCTTTAAAAAGTTATTAACCAAGTTTTTATTTTATAAGTTTTTACAAGACCACTTGTAATCTAGGCTTTTGAAAAATATTTCTCCTTTAGGGTACCATAAACCTAAGTCAATTGTACCATTCAAGTACTTCAAATTTTTTTTAATGTCAACCAAATAAGACTCTCTAGGGACATGATTGAAATCTTGCGCACAAGCATACAACATATATGATATCGAGCCTACTTGCGGTTAAGTACTATATGGATTTGAAAGACCTCTATATTTCTTTATGTGTACATTTTTACCTTTCTCATCTTTGTTAAGCTTGATTGATGAGCTCATTGGAGTTGCAATACTTTTTAAGGTCTCCATCCTAAATCTCTTCAATAGGTCTTTAATATATTTGGATTGGTTGATGAAAATTCCATTTTTCAATTGTTTAATTCGTAAATCGAGAAAGAATTACAATTCTTCCATCATGCTCATCTCAAATTCTCCTCGCATCCAACTTGAAAATTTTTCGCACAAGGAAATATTAGTGGCATCAAAAATAATATCAACATATATTTGGACAATAAGCAAGTCATACACTATGTTTAATGAAAAGTGTAGTGTCAACTTAACCCATACTAAAATCATTTTTCAAGAGAAATTTGCTAAGTCTTTCATATCAAGTTCGGGGAGCTTGTTTCAATCCATATAAGGCCTTAGACAATCTATAAACATGATTTGGAAAAATATCATTTTCAAAACCCGAAGGTTTTTCTAAATAAATTTTCTCCATAATATATCCATTTAAAAGATACTTTTAATATCTATTTGATATAACATGAAATCTTTATAGCATGCAAATACAAGTAACATTCTAATGGACTCTAGTCTTGCTATTGTTGCAAAAGTTTCATCAAAATTAATCCCTTCTTGGTTGTAGTCTTTTGTTACTAATCTAATCTTATTTTTAACCACATAGGATTCATCCATTTTGTTTCTAAATACGTATTTAGTGCCAATGATGGATTGACGTTTTGGTGTAGTTATTAATTTCTAACTTTTATTTTTCTCAAATTGATTTAACTTTTCTTATATTTCCATAATTCAATATTCATCTTTTTCAATTTTAAGAAAAGTTTTAGGTTTAATTTGAGATATAAATGCCAAATTATTACAAATGTTCCTAATAGTTGACCTATTCTTAATGCCAGGAGATGCATCTCTTATAATTAAATCTTTTGGATGAAATTTGAAAAATTTTTTCAAGTTATTCTTGGTGTTTAAAATAAAGCGTTTAGAATCAAAAATTTTGAAATAGCCAATGTTAGGCTTTCTATTTTTCCAAAGTTTATAAGCGGTTTTATTAAGAGAAGTTCTAATTAACACTCGATTTAAAACATAACATGCTGTGTTAACAACTTCGACTTAAAAGTACTAAGGTAAAATATTTTCTTGTAACATTGTCGGAGCTGTTTCTTGTATTGACTTGTTCTTTCTTTCTCCATTCATGCTTTTTCAAAATTTTCTAGAAGAGTTTAAAAATTGAAAAAAGGCCACAATTGCATGTATTAGAAGCGATCATGAGAGAGAGAGAGAGAGAGAGAGAGAGAGAGATTGAATTTTTTTCATTCTTACTGTCCCCCTTTCTCTCTCTCTAAAATCATACAACTTAACCTAAGTTTTCTCTCTTTCAATCTGTTAATTCCAAGCCTTATGTCACTCAATTTTCACTCATTTCTCTTTATATTTTCATCTAAAAGCACATTTCTCTCTATAAATATCATTAATCATGCTCATAATAAAAAAATTTAAATTCTGAACCCTAGCCCTAACTATTTAGGCAACATTAAATTGGGAATTATTTGTTGTTTCATCATGGCTAATTCATCGAGGAAGAGAAAAGGCCAGGGGCAAATGGTTGAACCTAGAGAAAATCACACCAAGATGAGGTTTGATAGATTTCTATTTGATTATGTAGCTCTCTCTAAGAAGTTTGATACTAAATCTGCTAATAGTCTTATTAATCTGAGTAAACCTTAAGGAGTTAGTTTACCCAAAATGGATGAGATTATTCTTCAACAGTCTCAAATTTGACATGGATGAACCATTTGTCTCCTCTAGGGTTAATGGTGTGGAGATTTACTTAGATTTTCAGATGTTGAGCACCATTTTGAAGTTTTCGGACTTTGGTTTAAATACTTTCTCAATAATGATTTTGCAGATTTCTTACAAATTCTCGTGAGGAAGTGTTTATTGTTATTAGATATGAGGATTTAGTACCCCATGAAGGATATATTCATTAAAATCTCGTCTTATCCCTAGAATGCAAAATCCTCAAACATATTATTTTCATAGTTTTTCTACCTAAGGGAGGTTACTTAGTAGATATTAGCTATATGAAAAAAATTCATGATTTATTGTATTAGAAGGAACAAAAGTGTCAATTTGAGTTACATTGTTTGCCATACCATGGTTAGAATAGCTAGACATCAAATGTCCAAACTTCATTATGACCAATTCTTCACCTTAATCTTTCAGTATTTTGAGATACCTTTAGAGGATGAGGAGACGGTAGACATTTCCTAGAAGGATGTTTTTGATCTTGCCTCCATTGGTAGAATTGGTTTTGAACCATTGAGTGATGGCACATGGGTCAAAAAGTCTTTGGCCATTGAGTGCTCAAGGAGAAGGCTTAGTACGACACCTAGGGATTCCTCCTCTGATAGCTTATCCCTGTCCTCACTACAAGGCCAACTTGAAACCATTCAAGAGAAAATGCATGATCTTAAAACCCGAACAGATGCTAGATTCAGTGAGATCAAGAACTCCATTGGTGAAATGCTTGCCAATCTTATTCACTTCCTTAATTATCTTTGCCAACACTCGTCCTCTTCTGGGCTGTCCGGTTCTTGAGCTCTAGAGATGCATCGATATTATGCTTTCTTTATATTTTCTTTGTTTGTACTCAAAACATGAGATAGAAAAATCTCTCATTTATGGTTATGCATGCATTAACCTTGTGATAGTTATGATTGGATGGTTCTTTTTGCTTGGTTGAGATTTGCCTTGATCTTACCCTCTGTGGTAGTTCAATTGTTGACTACTATTATTCTTTTTGATGATGCCAAAGAGGGAGAATATATAGTATGAGAAATTGTGTGGATATAGAAGTGCCTTTTTCTCCTTGTGCTTGGATTATTTTTTTGTGGGTAGAGTTTTGCTCAAATTGATGGGGAAGCTTTTTTATTTTTTTAATTATTTTGTCATCACTAAAAGGGAGAAATTATTGACTTTAGTTTCACTCAAATTTATGTTTTGATGATTACAAAATATATCGATCAATCAAGTCAATAAAAAAGGACTCATGCGCATTCAAGCGCTTGAAGTTGAAAATTCAAATTGCAAGCTTATTTTATTCATTATATACCTCAATTATGTATGCTTGTGTGTTGTATTTGTAGTAATCGGGTAAGCTTATTTTTTTCTGATCCACAAATTTGCTTTAAAAAGTCATTAGCCAAATTTTTATTGTATAACTTTTCACAAGACTACTTTTAATTATCTTGCAAATCTGGGCTTATGAAAAATATTTTCTTTTTGAGTTGAAAGTTTTTCATGGACTGAAATGCAAACTTTTGAACTGTAAAAATTATGAAAAATATTTCTTCTTTTGGGTTGGAAGTTTTTAGGGGCTGAAATGGAAACTTTTGAACCCTGAAAACTGCATCCAAATG
Organism: Trichilia minutiflora; assembly: GCA_035590515.1. Taxonomy (NCBI): domain Eukaryota; kingdom Viridiplantae; phylum Streptophyta; class Magnoliopsida; order Sapindales; family Meliaceae; genus Trichilia; species Trichilia minutiflora. The sequence goes on along the minus strand of JAVXUL010000006.1, from coordinate 1,055,446 downwards.
AAAGTTATTTTTAACCAAAAATTGGACTAAAATGCAAAGTTTTCAAACCTGCCGAAAATGGTTCAAATTAACCAGAATACTTTTCAAATCCGGTCCACCGAATTTGGCCATCCGATCTATCGAATTTTGAAAATTTTAATTTTTTTGAAATTTTAGTTTCTAATGGTTAGTTTTTGATCCCGAAGTATAAATATAGGTTTTTCTCATTTTGTGACGGATTTCCAATATTTTTCTCTAAAATCCTAAAGGTTCACATACATTGTTTGATTTAAAAACACTCTTTAAGCTTACGAATTGATAGATCAGCGATCTAAACACTGCACATTTCACTTGTAACATATCTCTTGTAAGAGAAATTTTTTAAGACGTAAGCTTGTTCTTATTTCTTATTCTAGTTGAAGAGAAGTGAAAGAAGGGGGTATTTTACTTCGGTTTAGTGAGATTGAGTAATTTAAGAGTGAAATCACTTGTAAAGGTTTGGAAGGGTACCAAAAATAAGTCTTGACTTTTCAAGGATTGGCGATACTGAAATTTTCAAGTGAAGTTTGAAGGAGTGGATGTAGGCTAAAGATTTGCCGAATCATTATAAATTTCGGTGGTTGATCTTTTCACTCCCTCTCTCTTTTATTTGTGCTATATTACTTTGTTGTGTTGGAATCTTAAATTTCTTGCATTAAATTTAAAAAACCCAATTAACCCCCTTTTGGGCTGCATTTTGGCATTTCATATTTAACAACTCCTTGCCATTGCTGAGTCTGAAGTTTCTAGCAACCTCTATCTACATAATATAGAAAAAGAGAGGACTGATTGCAGTTGACATTTATATTTTAATTTTCGATTTTGAGAGATTAATTTGGTAATGGTAGATTGCAGATTTTTGAGTTATTTTTTATTTGATGGAAAGTTAGAGAGAGAAGAACAGAGGTTAGATAATAATTAGAATATGCAAAAAAATTTAATATTTATGTTTTCAACATGTTTTGTCTTTTGCTTTGTAAAAGTTAAAAATGAATTGTAAAATATTTTGAAGATTGATTTGTAATATACCAAGAATGCATTCTTCAAAATTTTTAAACTCTGAAAATAAGTAACAGGTTTGCAAAACTGTACTGAGCAAGCCCTAAGTTGTTTAGTTAATTTTTGGAAAAGGTATCTTTCTACCATTATTTTTGAAGTAATAAAGAGATTGACTTTTATTCATACACAAAACGACAGAAAAGTATTTCTGTCATACGTAATTTAATGCTTAATTATTTAATATTTTTCTCATATAAGGCGCCCTGTTGATGTGGAATTTTGCCTTGTATTCAATTTGAACGAAGACTTGTTCGATATAATAGCTAAGGAGGTTGTCAGTATTTATTTCAAGCAATTTTCTTCCTGATTGCCTTAAGAAAAATATCTAGTACCATGTAATATCATCAGTAGGATGTTAAAAGGATTCCTAGAACACCAAAGATGAATTTGGGGTGTACTTTAGCTGCTTGTTGGATTTGGTAAATGGACATTTGTAGTATTAACTGTTGCTCTATGACATTTAAGGTGATGAATTCTGGAACGAGTTGTTGAAAAATCCAAAACAATGGTGGGACAATCGATCAGATAAGGTAACACTGTAGGATCTATCAGTGGTTTTTTTCTATATTTCTCTCCCTCTCTCATATGCTCAACTTCTACCTGCAGAGAAGTGAAAAATCTCCTGATTTTAAGCACAAAGAAACTGGTAAAGGACTATGGCTCACCGATGCACCAGCTTGGGTAAAATCGGAGTTGCCTCCTGTAGAAAGCAAACAAAAAGCAGCTACTGGTAAGAGAGAGACACTACTGTCTTGATCCACGTGAGGTCAGGAAATGTATCTGTAGGCGAATATAAAATTTTATATCAGTTCAATGCATTTTCTTGTTCACAAGACATGCTGACAATATTTTCAGTGAAATGGTTTTTGAATGTTCTGCTATCCAAATGAGTTTAGGGTGTGTTGAAGAACCAAATTTGATCCTGAGTTCTGGATGTGTTGAATATTATTGGTAAATTGTGAACTAGATACTGAATTCTAACGGTAAGATAGATATTACTGTTTTTGATTGTCACTTGCATTCTCTCTATTTTGTATTGTGTTCTGTTCTGTTAATTTTTTTTTTAATCTTTTGTCGAGCTTTAAACTGTAGAAAATTTTCGAACTTTTATCGAGCCCAACATAACAGCGTTTAATTTCAACTGCATGTTCTAAGGAAAAGCTATATCACGGAATGCACCAGTTAGTCAATGCTAGTTCGGCAACTTTAAATGGCCAAAGCTTATGTAAGCTAATTGGTGTGTCCCACCTAGGATAGGTGAATGCAGGTTTTGAATTGTGTTGTGTTCTAAGGGTTTTTATGTTAATGACATTTCACTCTTTTGTATCTGAAATATTTGCCTTGACTTCCCTTCAACTGCATATTGGGCAAAGATTAGAAGGTCTAGAAATTTCTGAATTTCTATTTCTTTCTTATTCTTTTTGAAAAACTCATTTGAAATGTCTCAACCGTGATGTTTGATTTCTGATCTAAGAACAAGTTGTAACACTAATAATTTTCGGTGTACATTTTGAATATAATTTTCAGATATGTTTGGTATTATTGATTTTTATCTAATTGTGGAAGCGAAGTTGAAAAAGGTATTTTCGAAAACATCAAATTTTAATAGAATTTAATAATTATTTTCTTCACTAACATTTAGCATTTTTAGATTTTACATTAAAGCATTCTTAGATTTAACATATCACCTACCTTGTATGATATAATTATGGGTTCTATGAACCTATGCACTGTTTAGAGGAAAAGCCAACTCATGGTTCCGTTTTAGGATATACGTCCCTAACAATCTGAAAAATTTCTTTCTCCATCAGAAAAAGTTTCAATTCATCAATTCTGGTTCGTGTCATAGGCCTCCGCGATACGTAACACCACCATCCTCGTTAAAATTCACAAAAAATTGTCCGTTCATCATTTTTGACCATCGCACAGGCCTCCAGGATACGATAAAACCTCCATCTTCACCAAAATCATTGGAAAATGCATCCTTTCATCATTCCGGACAGCCCGGATATGAAAGCCGTCGTCAAAATAAGGTGCTCTTCAGGTGCTTGCAATGTTCTTCAACGTATATTGTCCTTGTGTAGCATTTACAGCTAATTAAAGAAAATATACAACATAAATGTTGTAATTCAAATACCATCTGTCCATTTTGATTTGTAAAATGTATAATTAATTTATTGTAATCTAAAATCTAGTTATTGAACCCAATTGAATTTCTGATTAATTTTTACCAAGTGTTGCTAGACAGGTATATATAGTTGTTAGAAATTTAAAAATTTTATTTTTTAATCGACATAAAACTGAAAGCAATTTAAAACGATAGATTTAGTTTCCACATAATGGCAGATTATTATTTTAATTTCTTGGCATATCAGTAAGTAAATCTTGAAAATTAAAATATATTGACTATTTCATTACAACATCTTGACTCAATTCTTATAAAAAATATTGTTTATCCTTGAAACCTAAATAAGATAATTAAAATATGTTGAAAACAATTTAAGAAGATGTAATTGTACGATTTGATTTTCATAAAATGTTTGATCGATTATGGTAGATTATTATATTATTCTGATTTTTTTTAAAATAAATTAGAGTATTTGGATTTTATTTCGATCGACGAACTTAATTCGATTAATCTCTAAAAAGATATTAATTAAACATACTATTATTAAGATATTCCGCTTAAATTAGGATGTTATTTTAATTTCTTATGATACTAATTTATGAATTTAGAGAATAATTGCATTCAATATTTTAAAGTATCTTCATCATCATCTTAACTTTTATTCTTTTAAAAAAATAGTTAAAATTTTAAATTATCCTTACAATATAAATAAAAAATAAAATTTAATTATATGAATTAATAATATATATGAATAATGATTAGCATACAAACTCTTTGCACAAATTAGTATGACATGATAAAATTAGTTCCCACTTAATCTATGTCATTTATTATTATTAATTGTATTTATTTTTATTTTTATTAATTAATATTATTATGTTATATCAGTTTTTGTGTATGAATTTATACAAATAGTTTATTTATATCAAATGTAGTGTATATATTATAAAAAATAAAGATTGAGGTTGAATTTAATTTAGGTACAAAGGAATGCCAAAAGATTTTAGATTAATAGTTGAGAAGAAGTATGTTATAAATTTTTATGTATTATTTTTTTTATATATTCAATTAATTATTAATTTATATATTTATTGAACTTAAAAATTTATATAAAAAATTATTAAGTGAGGTTGTTAATTCAGTATATTGACCTTAGTTGTGACTGAAAAATTTTATTATTTAAGTAAGATTATTCATTTATCAAAACTTCATTGTATAATTTTTTATTTATAGAAGAAAATCAAAGATAAAATTTAAAGTAATTTAAAAATATATAATTGTATGATTTGGTTTTTATCATATGTTTGACTGATTATGGCAGATTATTATTTTAGTTTCTTATAATAACAATAAGTGAATCTTGAGAATTAAAATATGTTGACTATTTCCTTACAACATTTTGAATTGATTCTCATCACAAATAATTTTAGTAAAATAGCCAATTTTTGGACTACAATTAGAACTTAATTAAAATATGTTGAAAGCAGTTTAAGAAGACATGATTACATAAATTGATTTTTGTAATATATTTGAGTGATTACGATAGGTTATTATTTTGATTTCTTATCATACCAATATATGAGTCGTGAGAATAATTGCATTCAATATTGCAACATGACTTTAGCATCTTGACTTATTCTTATCAAAAATATCATCATCTACCAAAAATGATTAAATTTTATTTTAATCATATAAATTAATTAAATATATGATAATTTTAAAGATATAAACTCTTTACATAAACTAACTTGATATGATGATATTAGTTCTCACTTGATTCATATTATTTATTATTATTAATTATATTAATTTTTTATTGTTATTAACTAATCTTATCATATTGTCTCAATTTGTACACATGAATTTAGATTAATATTTTGAAAAAGAATTTAATTAAGAAAATAATAGTTGTTATTTCTAATTGATAAAAGCTTTCATCATATCTCATAAAACTATTCACATCTAATAATTTAGATAAAAGGATTTGAAAATATACCTTAATTCCATGCTAAAATCTTAAATCTATAACAACTTGATTATATATCTTCTAAGTCACATATTCCAGATTTTTTCTTTTCTAATAATGGGATGTCATAAAAAGAATTTTTAAAATAGTGACTCAAGTATCATAACTTGTTTAAGATTTCTATCATCATAAAGCATATAAAACATGCACATTTTCACAAATAGCTTTTAAAGGAATGAAATAAGTACAGAAAGATCCACTATAACTACAAGATAGGGAATCACTCTCTCATCGACCTCTTCACAATAGAGATCCTCGAGTTATGTCATTCACGCCTATAAATACACACACATATACAATTAACAATTGTGTTTATAAACACAATATGCCATGCTTGAAAGATGCCTAAAAAAGCCTTCTTTGATATTTAAAACCATTTCCGATCATTCTAACTCGATTTAATATTTGAATTATCAAATTTCTTGCATAACATCTAAAACGAATTTAATCTCAAACAAACAAATATCCGTTATACTCAATCGATCTTATTCTATTCCAATACATTAAAATTATACTAAATCATCAATTACACGAGAATTCTCGTTCATATAGTAATCAAACTTTACTGTACATTATATCAAAATTCAAACTTCGTAATTTCAACATTGTACCAACATACATGTGTACTCTACTTCTTAATTAACATAAATAAATATCAAGTTAATTTAATTGGAGTCTATTTTAAAAGCGAGTATACAATAACCCTAAGAATCAAATGCATTAAATGATGCAATAAATACATCAATAAGGTTATAGAACTTACTTATGGGTTGAAAATAACCCTAGGAAGCTTCACTCTTTACGAATCGTTGAAATTATTTTGGTGTAAATAATAAATCCTAACTCCCCCAAGATAATTCCTCACCATTTTCGATGAAATAAAGCTTGAATATAGATAAGAGAGTATTGAAAATTTGATTTCTAATGAGAAATTGCAGTTTAAGTGGTAGAAAATGAAAAAGAAAAAAGAGAGAGGCAAGGAGAAGTAACAAGGAAAGCAAAGAGCAACGTAGGGGAGGAAAAATGGAAAGAAAAAAGATGAAATCCCCCTATACAACCATATATATATAATACTCAGAGAATTTATCCAAAATACCCTTGAATAATAAAAGGAATTAAAAGCTTTTAAGGGCAAAGCTAACATTTTCATAGGATTTTCAATCGATTCAGTCGAACAAATTACTCGATTTGTTCGATCAAATCTCGCTTCATTCTAACAAATCCTCTACTTTATTCCGTCGAAATCATTTGTAGCTCTTCGAAAAAAATTGTGACCATGAGTTTGTTTGAACGAATTTGTATTTCATTGAACCGAACTTATTCGTTCGAATGAATCGAAAGATTTGTAAGACTGAATTCTTTTATAGTTCTTTGTCTAAATAAACTTCTCTATTTCTTCTATTGAATTCATTTTTTTGAATGAATGCCCTGGTTTATTTGATTGAATTGTTTACCTAAAAAAACTCTTAATAATAATTTTCTAAATTCTTTTTTAACTCATTCCTTGTCTATCCTAAAATCAAATTCTTTCTAAAATCACTTGAATGAGTCATCATTGAGTTGTTATTTGAAAGAATACTCGAACACACATTTGAATAAAATGACAAAATTATCCCTATAGAATAAAATGATTAAAATAACCTTATATAAAAAATACGAGGTTTACAATGCATTTAACTCCTGTGGCAATCTCTTGACGCAATTTTCTACCTTCTTTCAACTCAACACTCCTACCACTTCGCTATCCTTAGCATAGTTATTAAAATATACTCTGTGAAAGGTTAAATCATGCTTTATCAAGTTGTTAGGGTTTTTGTAGTATAAGTATCAAAATATGCCAAAAATGACAAAATCAATGAAAAATATGTCAACTTTGGTTGAAGATTGATGAAGATCTAACCCCAAATATATATGATCTCTAAGAATCAAAACCTTAAGGGCTGGAACAAGGCTGACCGACTTTGAGAGAGAGAGGGAGACTTGAGAACTTTTTGAGATTTTTGGTAACTTATGCAATTTTTAAAAGTTAGACCCTTAGTTATAGACATATGATCATTTATTAAATTGCCCTAGTCTTTTAACTCAAAGATAAATGGCTCCCAATACAAGCTTTGTAATAGTAAATATAAAATTTTACTTAGTTCCCAAAACTTTAAAAATATGATATTTAGGCCCTAAGTCTGGTCAACCAACTTTGACCAAGCCTATTTTAGTTTTATTTTTATTTCTAAGTATGAATAGAATAATATAACTTACTCTAAGTCACATTCGAGTTAATTTTTAAGCTCTCAAACTTGTTACACCTATTCAATATATAAACGGTTTATACTTTTCCCCCTAATATTATCTCCAAGGGTGCTAGCCCTCTTGCAGATAATATTAACTCTCTTTCACAATAAGAACAATCCCTAGTTATTGTTTGTGATCTCTTTAGTTCACTTTAGAATTAGTTGTGAGCCAGAAACAATTCGATTGCAACTGTTTCGAATAACTCGATTGCTAGTAATGTGTTGTAGCCACTAAAATTATAATGAAGAACATATTCATCAAACCTTTATGTTAGATTGCACATCCGTGTGGATAAATTTTTTTTGTTCGTCTAATCTCGACTAAGTTAGGGCTTATAGGAGCTAAAACCTAAAAACTCCGTTATAACTCGGACCAATGGTCAATACTATATGAATTTGTTACCACTGTGTGACTTTATAAGCTTTGACCAAAGACTTCATTTTTTAGATGTTTACCATTGTTCGAATGAGAGCTCAAATCCAAATCGAGTCAACGGTACCTCGAATCCCATAAATATTGAACTAATGGATTCTGTCTTAACAATCATCTGTATTCTGATATAAACAACATATGACCAAGTCGACTTCTATACAAGACTTGATGAATCTCATATATATACACCTTATAAATCATGTACATCTATAACAAATACTGTCTAGAATGTTTCTGGTTTGAGGAACAATTCTCACACTAGCACAATCAAATGATAAATTATTGACTTCATATATTTGTGTGTTTTGTCATATCATGGTTATATTTGAAAAATAATTCTCTAACTGTTAATTCACACTAATACCCTTATAACACGACTCTCATATTACTCATACCTATATCATCTCATGATATTCACTGGAGGTATTTAGTGTGCCTACTATGTGGTATTAATGCCTATTGTTAGCACTTATGTAGGGAACAATTCGATAATCTAATTATCTAGGCAACTCATGTATATACTCTACCCTAGTATAATCAGGAGAAGAAGTATCATATATATATATATGAATAATAAACACTTTAATTCATAAATAAATAATATGTACAATATATATTATAAATAATTACTCAATGTTTAGTGCTTAAAATCGACGACATGGATGGTTTTAGGGCATAATGTCTAAAACGAATTTAATCTCAAACAAACGAATATCCGTTATACTCAATCGACCTTATTGTATTCCAATACGCTAAAATTACGCTAACTCATCGATGTACGACACATTATGTCAAAATTCAAACTTCATAATTTCAACATTATACCAACATACATGTGTACTCTACTTTCTAATTAACACAAATAAATATCGAGTTAATTCAATCAGAGTCTATTTTAAAAGTGAGTGTACAATAACCCTAAGAATCAAATGTATTAAATCATATAATAAATGTATCAATAAGGTTATAGAACTTACCGAAGGATTGAACCCTAGGAAGCTTCACTCTTTACGAATCATTAAAATTATTTTGGCGTAAATAGTAAATCCTAACTTCCCTAAGGCCATTCCTTACCATTTTTGATGAAACAGAGCTTGAATATAGATAAGAGAGTATTGAAAATTTGATTTCTAATGAGAAATTACAGTTTACGTGGTAAAAAATAAAAATGAAAAAGAAAAAGAGAGAGGCAAGAAGAAGCAACAAGAAAGGCAGAGAGCAATGTAGAGGAGGAAAAATGGAAAGAAAGAAAATGAAATCCCCTTATGCACCCATATATATAAATATAAAATACTCAGAGAACTTACTAAAATGCCCTTGAAGAATAAAAGGAATTAAAAGTTTTTGAGAACAAAATTAACATTTTCACGGGATTTTTAATCGATTCATTTGATCGAATCACACTTCATCTTAACAAATCCTCTACTTTATTTTGTCGAAATCATTTGTAGCTCTTTGAAAAAAATTATGACCATGAGTTTGTTCGAATGAACCTGTATTTCGTTTGAACAGACTTATTCATTCGAATGAATCAAAAGATTCGTTCGACTGAACTCTTCTATGGTCCTTCATCCAAATAAACTTCTCTATTTCTTCTATTGAATTCATTTGTTGGAATGAATGCCTTGATACATTCAACCAGATTGTACCTAAGAAAAATCTTAATAATAATTTTCTGAATTCATTTTTAGCTTGTCTATTTCTAAATCAAATTCTTTCTAAAATTGTTTGAATGAGTCGCTATTGAGTTGTTATTTGAAAGAATACTCGAACAATCATTTGAATAAAATGACCAAAATACCTTTGAAGTATAAAATGAATAAAATACCCTTATATCAAAAATACGATGTTTAAAATGCATTTAACTCTTACAGCATTCTCTTGACGTGGTCTTTTACCTTCTTTCGGCTCAACGCTCTACCACTTACTATCCTTGGTATGTTTCTTATTAACATATACTCTTATATATGTAGAAGCCAGACTAGATACATGTTCACATCTATCCATCGCATTAGAGTCTCAAAAGAAAGACACTGCTTTAATTCTGGCACCTCATAAATTCTAAAAGGCTCATTGGCATCTCTTAAGAATACTTCAGTGTCGATCAATTTTCTACCATTTTTCTTCTTTCCTTCTGAGCCATGGTTAATTTGGGTCTCGGTTGTTGGATGGTTATGACCGAGGGTTCCAATGTAACTCCCTCGGTATTGTAGTTGGGGATTAATTTTCTTTAACATCAAGAGACGCCATCACTTGCCCTATCATGCCTCATAAATGATTATTATGAATCCATCTCTTTATCTTAAGTATCTTATTCTCTAGCATCTCAACCTTACTGGCTAGGATCTAGACATGGTGGCTTCTCTTTGGCTCTTGGTCACATCCTAAGCCTTTTACCCTAATATTTTAACTACCTTAAACCTAAATACATGGCCAAACAAGTGATGAGATGCCGATGTGGATGACATGGTCAAAGAGTGACATAGATGAACAATTATTTCAATGAGTCTTGACAAGTATCGTTGCGGCTACCTTAAAGACCAAGTCAAGCCTCGTTTGTGTCTCCCTGACCACATAGCTTGTGTTTAACCTTTGCCTTTCGGTGGTGTTTGGTTTTATCTCCAACAATATGGATTAAGCATGAATGTTTGGTTTTATCTCCAACAGTATGGATTAAGCATGAATGTTTAGCATGAAAATTACATGTAATGTGATGTAATCATGTCTATTTTTAACTAGTCTACTTTATAAGATTAAATCAAATCAAATTCAGATTGTAAATCATATTCTATAGTAAATAACGTTAAAATGTTTATAACAAAAAAGTATTCAAAATACAAACTCTAATAAAATCTCGTATTTTTAAAAGATATAGCAATATACTTATAAAAGACCTTTGATGGTAATTATTTTGTGAGTCAATCCGTAATTATAGAATTTGTCCCAATATGTTTAATAGTTATCAGATCACTTAAAAATCTTTCTTTAACAACTTAGAACTTAAAGTCTGCATTGTTTGATTTCATCAAGTTTTTCTTGATAAAATACAACATTGTTATTTTGTTATCACATAATATTTTTAATGATCTTTCAATGTTAATTTATAATTTTCTAGTGATAATATTCCATAACTAAATTCCATAATTTAGATGCTTCACAATATATTATGATCTCAACTATTATAGTGAAAGAAATTATAAGCATTTATATATTACTTTTTCAAGAAAAAGTTCTTTTAGCTAGTAAACAAATATAACCTAAACATTCTATTTTGATTGCATTGGCACCCAACAAAAATTAGAATCTAAATTCTTAATAATCTATACTTTATCTTTTCTTTTTTTTCATGAACATGCACTCTTTTGTTATCTATAAATATCATATAACTTGTTTGACTGCTATTTAATTATCTAATTTAAAATTTTTAAAGTATTTGCCTAGTTAATTTTTTTTTAATGATTTATTCTATGATCCCTTCAATACTTATTCAAGTTATTCAAGCTACTTTTCCGATAATCTATTCCAAAATTTTTTGAAGTAACTATCTGAACATTCCATTAAATTTTTTAAGTAACTATCTAAACATTCCATTTAGTTTGAACTTAACATCTTGTTCTTTAAACAACTATGATTTAAAAATTATTACACTAGAATATGCCTAGATAGTTAAATGATATAACATCCTACTTTATGGTTATATAAATACAAGTGATGAGTAAATAAAAGTGTATGTATACTAAGATTTTAATCTATCATTTTACACCTTAAAGTATGATTAACTCTTTCCATTCATGCATATTTCTAGTTTTTGATGTAAAATTTACTTTG
>JAVXUL010000006.1:1031377-1043566 GCA_035590515.1 Trichilia minutiflora | reverse complement strand
GGCAAAGATTTGGGTGATGGATAGAGAGGGCAATGTGAAGAGAGGAGGAGAAGAGAAAAAGAGAAAAAGAAGGAGAAAACCCTAAAAATTCGATCCCTTGATCCCTATTTATAGAAAAAGGGTGAAATTATCATTTTGCCCTTAAGTTTTCTTAAGGAGAAATTTCCAGAAGAGGGTAATTTTGGTCATTTCGAGTCTATTCGATCGAACGAATCGAAGATTCATTTGACCGAACCACCCCTTTCGATCGAACGAATAATAGTTTGTTCGAACGAATCCTTTAGCGTCTACAGAAGTCAGAGAGCTTCTAAATTACCGATCGAATAAAACGATGTTCGACCGAACGAATCAACACTTCGGTCGAACGAATCTCTCATTCGATCGAGCGAAGCCTAATTCGTTCGAACGAATCCCCCTATTCGTTCGAACGAATCTGAAGCCACAAATTTTTCAGAAAGTCCTCAAAATTTCGATCAAACGAATCATCGATTCGGTCGATCAAACCCATTAAAAATTGAAATCTCACTTTAATACTCCCCAAATGTGCATAGAATTATACCCACAAGTACACGGGATATGAAATGAATACATATGTATGAAATGGAGAAGTAGGAAATGACAATTATATCTTCGGGGTCTAAAGATGAGTGTTACAAAACATATTTAATAATATTAAATTTTAGTAAGATTTAAAATTTAATTATTATTATTATTTTTAATTATTATTATTATTATTATTAATATTTTTAAAAAATATTTAATAATACTAATTTTACATTAATATATAATATTTAGAGTTTTTGTTTTTTTTCATACAACACAATACCAAACTATTAAATAAATTCTTATCTTTATTTTAATTAATTTATAATATTTTTAATTTTTATTATAATAATGGCTCACAATCACAATCACAACCACCCGATTTTAAACATAGTCTTAAGGGATGGTTTGCAACAACAAGAATATTATGTTAATTTGACCATCATTGGAGGACGGACGGAGAAATGTGAGGCAAGTAGGAAACTTAGAACCAATTTATTTATTTATTTATTTTTTTGACCAAATATATAAACTTAATTGTTATTATTGTAAATTACAGGGATCCATTTGATAATTCCAGTAATCATAGAATAAGAGATCCAGTGTTTCCTGTTCATTTCTATTTCCTTAAAACCCTAAACCCTACAAAGCGTCCATCATTGTTGCAGAGAATTTGAAGATGTTTGCTGGTTCCATTTGATTTTTTTTCTTTACTTTCCTCTTTTTTCTATTTAAGAATTTTACCGAGCAGGAAGGGCAATGAATCCGCTTCGTCGAGTCGTAGCACAAATTGTGCGCTCGCAGTCCACAGCAAAAAGCATCGTTTTATATGGAACAGCTCTATTTACTCATCAATACCACACTAAAGCTGAACAATCAAGTGAAGCGGTGACCAAAACGGCATGGCAGGCGGTCGATTGGCCGAGGCCGAGCGAGATTCCGTTTGAGGCGAAAGTTGCTAACTCGGTGAATTTGATTGGTTATGTGGATGCGCCTATTCAATTCGAGACTTCTCCTGATGGAAAAGACTGGGCTGGCACCGTTATTATCCAGAAGGCCTATACTGTCCCTATTTGGTATTTGCTTATTGATTTGAATTTTGGAATTCGTTAATTTTTGCCATTGATTTGGATTTATTGGGGAAAATTCTATCAAAAACCTCGCTTGAATTTGGTTGCATTTTGTCAGAAAAAAACCATTGCTAGGGAAATCATAGAAAGAGATAAAAAAAAGAAGCAAATTTTTTCTCTGTTTGTAATTAGGCCAAATGAATTTAACCTTTTTTTTTGGTTAGATGAATTTTCTGGATTAAAGAAATGTTGTGTGATATGTTGTTAGGATTCCAGTATTATTCGAAGGGGATTTGGCTCACATTGCTTTTAGTCATTTGAAAAAGGATGATCATGTACATATAGCTGGGAAACTCACTGCGGATCCGCCTGCTGTTGATGGAGTGGAAGGCCAAGCCAATGTCCAGGTTAGAGATTTTATTAGTAGTATACCTTTTATACATTGAACTTTTTGTTGGTTCACTGGCTTTCAATTATTAGTGTAAGGATTTTTCTATTATCAGCAAAGAACTTCTGTTAAGTAAAATATGATAAACTAAACGTATTTTGGATAATATATCAATTAAGAAGCTCAAAGACTTCTTCTGAACTATAAATGTTAAAGAGCCTTTTTCAATTCTTAAGGAAGCTCTATGTTTTGGAAATTAAACAGCTGAAAAAATTTTGTAAGGAATTTTATGCATTGAAAGTTCTCTTTTCCTTCATGCTAAATGTGTGCTTAGTGGTAGCTAGTTTTTAGAAAATATATTCTTAGAGTCTGTCAGTTTGCACTCCTAGGGTTCTGTCACCAACTTTCACAGACTTCTATTAGTGTCTTAAAATTGGTATTAATATTGCAATCAAACTAAAAGAATTATAGGCTTGTGCTATTTAGAATTTGGACTACAATAGAATCATAATAAATTTTGGCTACTAAATCAAGTTTGATGACCGACTTCAACCCGGTTATACCTATTAAGACATTCAGATAGTTAAAACTACTGGTTTGTTTTGCAATTTTAGAAACCACCAGAGTACATTTAATCCTTAAGAGGTTCAATGGAAAAGATCAAAACCAATAACATTTGAAGTTGTAGTGCTAAGAAATATTGAAGCAGTGTTTTAAGAATATGGAGGTTCAAAATTTAGAAAACACCACAGTACATTAACTCCTAAAGAGAGGGGAAGTAGGAAAACAGAAAGAACAATGGCGTTCGAAATTCTAGTTGTAAAAAGTATTGAAGTAGCACCTAATAACATTCATAAGAGAACGTGGAGGTTCATAATTTCCCCGTAATAAAAAATGAAATCACAACTCGTGTTCTTCGGCTTTATTGAGGAAAAAAAAAGGATGCTAAGGCCTAGTACTAGTGCAAATGCTGTGCTGCCCCATATTGCAACTGGATTCCATAAATAGACTCAAATGCTGTGGGATCTCAATAGAATATGTCAAGGGGTAATTTGTCTGGACGTAGACCTCAGATATTGCAAAACGAAGGGAATAAAATCTAGACTTAGCAACAAATAAGAGGGAATATTTATCTTCACTGTTGTGAAGAATTGAGGTTAAATACAATGTCTTGTGGAAGCAAAAAATGAGAAAAAGAAAAAGGAATGTAACATTGGTATTCTCATAATATTGATGGGAAATAAAGAGTTTCAAAGATTCAAGTGACAACTTGTCTTTTACCTGACTCTAACTTGTGAACAAAAGGAATGCAACTGAGCACGTGAGATAAGACTAAAAATGATAGACTCTGATATAGCTGGTGAAAATGATTTTAAGATTAAAAATGGTAAGTTACAAGTACAGATGGAAATTGTAGAAAGTAGAAATAATCTTGCTTGACCTACAAGTTATTAGTTTGAACACATTTGGTATCATCTATTGAAGTTTTCTTTTAATAGACAAATTGTTTATATTATATTGAAGCTGATTTTTTTTTTTGAAAGTCACTTTGCTGTTCTTATTGCCTTTTTTTTTTTAAGAAAATATGGTCTTATGACACATTTTTGCTTGAGTTATGTCCTCTTTTCTGTTTAAGCAGTTTTTAATTGATGATACGTTATCTTGGGTAGGCTTAACATGTAAAGTTTCGTGTTAGGTTATTGTCCATAGTCTGAACTTCATTGAGCCATTGTCTCAAATGAGAAAATCCGTTACATCAAAAAGACAGGAAGTTGCAGCCATAGATCATTCAGGTAAAATATGTAATATGGGATTCTTATTTTCATCTTGTATGCATCTAACTTGCTGGATTGATATGGGATGCTGGATTGATATGGGATTTCAAAAGATTCTACTGTTCTATAGTCAAAATATTCTAAGAGTATTGGAAATTCGTAATAAAAGGGAGGTTGATCATACAAAAATAAACTCATGATTGACTGTGCGATTTTTTTATTTTTCCTTTTTTGGGAGGTCTTTTAAATATGAAAGAACACAACACCTGTAATTGAAGGTACTGAAGGTTGTTAACTATTGCGATCATGGTTAAACTGGTTTTTGGTAGTAGTAGTATGGTTTAACACCTAACCTTCATTTATTTATATAATTTTGTATTGTTGGAGTTGATTACCATAAGTCCAAGAATTTGGTCATTGTTATGTCTTCTGAACCTTTCATGTTACTCTTTGTAATTGTTAATTTTCAGCTAGCAAGAAGCAAGGTACCAATCCTGCCTTGCGTGCTTGGTATGACCTTCTTGACAATCCAGAACAGTGGCAAGATTTCCGTAGTGATAAGCTCAAGAGATTGGTGATGACTCGTCTATCGGATATGTTTTCTACATCTGATTAATATTGGTAAAATATCTGATCCTTTGTCAAATTGAACAGGTAAAACCAACCTACCCCGATTTTAGACGCAAGGATGGTACCCTGGTACTCTGGCTTGACCGTGCACCAGATTGGGCTCTGCCTAAACTTGGAGTGGCTTCTGAGGTTCAGACGTATGTATCAAAGAATGTGAAGCACTCTGAAGGTAAGAACTTCTCTTACATACTAACAATGTTTTTCAGTATATTTGCTACAAATTAACATACTGCACCACTTAATTTAAGAAGTTTAATCTGGTTTTGTCTGAACTTGAAGGAATGAAGACCTATAAATCAAACAATGTGAATCAATATAAAGGTATGACCTTTTCTTATATACTAATCATGCTATTCACTATCTTTTTTACTTATTGGTGTATGGCAATAATTAATTTGAAATGTTTACTTCAATACCTGAACAAAATTGAATGTAGCTAAAAGTACTAAAGTTCACTGCTTAACACCTCTCCAAAATATGAACAAAAAACCAGAAAACTTCGCCATATTAGACCACTGTTGCTTCACAATTTTACAAAATGAAAATGAAGGGAATGTTTCTGAACTCTGAAGAAGTGGCGATCCAATGAGAGGTCGAGGTCCGAAAGTTTACTTTGTCCAAGATGTGTAAAATATATTCCTTGTGCCATCCTTAAAATTTTTAATATTTCTTTGCATCTGCAACACTCATTTGTTTTCCTTTCCGTCTCCAAGTATTCCCTGTCTGTTTTGAAACTTGTTTAAGTAATTCTTATAGGCCCCGTATTTAATATATTCCTCAACTTTGAGGGGATTATCTGTCATATTTAGTTTGTGGTTGAAAAAGGTTGAGTAACTAGTTTGCTACCAGAATAAAATTTGGAAGTTCTCTCTCTACCAGCTCCGCTGTAAGTTTAACACACAAAAATTTCTATGCTAAAAACAAAGAATATATTTTGATGAAATATAGGAACTCTTTATGTGGTTTCCATGTTTAGGATTATTGATTATGCTTTTTCTTACTAGTTGAACTTGTGGCAATGCACATGATCTAGAATTTTTTTTTTTTTGGGCTATGTTTAATCTTGGTTATAAAAATGTATGTTGCCCCCTGAGTGAACTTTTTATTTATTTTTATTGGTTAATTGATTAATCCTGAAGGACTGTTATAAAAATGTATGTTGCCCCCTGAGTGAACCTTTTATTTATTTTTATTGGTTAATTGATTAATCCTGAAGGACTGTTAAATTTGCAACATATTAGAAAGACTGACAAAAAAAGGGAAATTGATAAAGGACAAAGATGCAATAGCATACTAAACTATTTTGGCAGATCAAAATATTATCTTTCTACCTGTATCAAAGATACAACAACATATGAAATTATTTTGGCAGTTCAAAGATTAGGTAGAATTTAAATGGTTTAGTTATTTTCGGAAATATTATCTTTCTACCTGTATCTTTGAAGGAATAAACAGATTGATTTCTTATTCATACAGAAAATAACTGAACAAAGTTCATAATACATATTTTAACACTTAATTATTTAAGATTTTTCTTATATGGTGATCCTTGAAGTAGACTTTCGGCATCTCTACTCAGTTTGGATAAGGACTTGTTTGATATTACAGCTAAGAAGGTTGTCTATATTTATTTTAAGCAATTTTCTTCCAGATTGTGTTCAGAAAAAAATTTAGCACTGTGGAGTATTCATCTGTAGGAAGTTAAAAAGATTCATAGAACACCAAAGATGAATTTGGAGTGTACTTTTGTCTGTTTGTTAGATTTGGTAAATAGACATTTGTAGTCTTAACTATTACTCTATGACATTTAAGGGAATGCCTGGAGTGACTTGTTGGAAAATCCAGACCAATGGTTGGACACACGATCAAATAAGGTAACAATGTAGATTCCATCAGTGGTTTCTCCTCTCTCTCTCTCTCTCTCTCTCTCTGTCTCATATGCTTAACTGCTACCTGCAGAAAATTGAAAATTATCCCGACTTCATCCACAAAGAAAGTGGTAAAGCACTATGGCTCATCCATGCACCACCTTGGGTAAAATCGGAGTTGCCTGCTGTAGAAGGCAAACAGAAAGCAGCTTTCTGGTAAGGTAGAGACAGTGCTGTCTTGAGCCATTGAGGTCAGGAGAGGTATTTATATGCCATGAATTTAGATTGTACATACTTAGTTTAATGAATTTAGTTGTTCTCAAGTCATGCTGACAATATTTTCAGTGAAAAATGTTTTTAAACATTTTGCTATCTAAATGAGTTTAGTATGTGCAGAAGAACCATATTTGATCCCATGAGTTCCGGATGATGAATATTATGGGCAAGTTGTGATCTAGTTACCAAATTCTTAGAGTAAGATAGATGTTACTTTTCTTTTTCTCACTTGTATTCTTTCTACTTTGTGTTCTGTTCTGGTGTTCTTTTTAATCTTTTTGCGTACTCAAAATTGTGGAAGTTTCCCATTTTATACCAAATCAATCCAAAGGCTATGGTGTACAGCCTTTAGTTAAAGATTCAAGTTGAAATTTGAACCCTAGCATTTGGCTAATTGAGCAGGCAATCAAGAGCTCTGATTTTTTTTTTTCGTTGTGTTCTGTCGGTTTTATGTTAATGACATTTCAATCTTTTTGTATCTGAGACATTTTCCTTGACTTCCCTTCTACATATTGGGCAAAGATGCTAGGCCTAGCGATTTCTGAATTTCTATTCTGGATAAACTCATTTGAAATTTATCAACTGTGATGTTTGTTTTGTGATCTAATACTAAGTGGTAACTTTTGATAATTTTCAGGATATTGTTTCAAATATAATCTTATTGACGCATAAGATATGTTAGTTTTCATCTAAATCTTGAAAGTGAAATTGCAAAATTTGTTTTGATAACACTAATTTTTGTAGGAATTTATTTTTTTAATTAAAGTTCGGCATTCATGGTTTTTACATTGAGTCCTCATCTATCACCTTGTTTAATAATGGGTTTTAATTTATTACCCTATGCGCACTATTGACCATAAACGAAGAGAAGTTGTAGAAATAAATTGTGTATTAGAAAATATGTACTTTCTGGGTTTTCTTGTAGCTCAACTATCTAACTACCCATGTTAACGAAGAGAGGGACCCCTCTGGACTAAGGCCTCTCTTCGTTATATCCGATTCTTACAGTTAATTAACCTTTTTTATAATCTATTTTTATTTATAAAATAACATTAAATGAATTCTACTTTTAATTATCTTTTGTTTATAGACAAACGTTAAATAATCATTTAATTTATTATCCATCTTTTTATACTTCATTAAATTAGTTTCAAAATTTATTACCACAAAAATTCTTTCTTATTTCCCTGAATGCCAAAGGGTAAGCATTTTTTCCTTTTTTAGAAACCATAAATCATACTTCGGCAGGGAAAGATTAAAATTGGCATGGTATTTATACCTAGCTTGTACCCTTGATGGCTTTTCGATAATTGTGGGCAAGCATTATTTGGCATGCTATTACTGTTATAATTTTATTCTTAAAATTAACGGGCAATTTTAACTTACTTTTACTATTTGTTAACAAAAGTAACAAATTATTTGAATTTCTTTTTGAAGTTTACATATGTTTTTGGCAGGGCTACGGTGCTTACTATATAACCCTTCATTTTGTGGAACTCTTTAGTTATAATTTTTAACTAAATAGCATTATGTTTATATAATTAAATTGAAAAAAATAATAACAAAAAAATTAAAAATTATGTTTTTAACCATAAAAAACAAAAGTAAAAAAAAAAAAAAAGAAAGAAGATTATTGGAAAATATAACATGTTTCTTATTGAAATACAAATGTCATTGGATACGGTAAAGTTTCGATCACCTATTTTTTTTTAATGTTTATTTACATTTCTGACTTTCATTATATTGTATTTCTTACAACTGTTAATAGTTAGAAAATAGGAAAGCCAAAACAATAATTGAATAATATTAGGAATGCCAAAAAGAGAAGAAGAACTAGAAAGGTATCTCTAGATAATAATAATAGCTAGACGACAATAAACAATAAACAGGTTAAAACGTTGACTAATAACTAAAATATTTTATTTAAAAGGATATAACTTGTTTCCGTTTAAAATTTGTATACTTAAATATAGATAATATTATTATAATATAATTTTTATGAATTTAAGTATTGAATTCACAAAGATATATTTTTTTAAAATAAAAAGGTTTTTATTCAAGGACTAAGAGTAAAATAAATTTAAGTAATTCATTAATTTTATAAATGATGTTACCAAGTGAAACTTAACAATACAAATTAATATTATTTAGGCTTTGGAGATTAATACTTATTAGAATTGTAGAAAATATTCTTAATCTTTTATTTTATTTAATTGAAATTAATTAAAGAGTTATCTTAATCGAAAGATAAAAATTATTTTTAATATAAAAATATCTTTTTTTTTAATAAAAAAAGTATGAACAAAATATATCTTTTAATTAACTAATGAAAACATTGAAAAAAATTGATACTAATTTATAAAAGATATTTTTAAACATTTTTTTATACCAATTGTTTACAAAGAATCAAGGTTTAAGTTATGAAGTATTTTTTGTGCCGAAAGTTTAAAAAACAATTGAAGATTTTAATAAATCAAAATATATTTTAAAAATATTTTATATAATTAATTAAAAAGATTAAATATAGAAACACAAAAGTAAGATCAAGAACATACCTTTAAAAAATTAATCACCTAGTCTAACTTAGAAGAATTAGAAAGACATTAATTTCGAGAGAGTTTAGAACAAAAATAAAATTTAATTTCAATTGATAAACTTCATTCTTTGAACAATAAATAGGACTCCTTTTTATAAAAATAAAGGAGAGCTCAAAGGAAACATGAAAAGTCCAAACACATAGTATACTCCTGTATACTCACTCTTTCACCTTTTAATTTCATGTTCACTTAGATCGATGGTTAGCGGTGGTGGTGATTCTTCTGAGATAGAGAAGTGCAGGTATGCTCCTATAATTGACTCACTTAGGAAAGTTTGGTCCACTGGAGCGATTTTATAATTTGAATTGTATTTTTGTTTAGATAATGAAAACCAATGTGTAATGATTTGGACATTGATTTTGATTTGCTTGAGATTTATTACTTTTATATTTTGATGAATGGTTTATGGAAAAGAGCTGAATATTCCCTATAGAAGTGTTTGTGGTTCCTTGAAATAAATTTGAAGTTTCGGTGGATTTGAATGGTTTGATTTTCGAAGTGCTTTATCGATTATTTTAGAAATATTTTATATTTGTTTATGATTTTAGTCTTACAGGTTCTTAGTAAGTATTCTAGACTTAAGAAATGCTTACTGGGAATCTGTGGCAGTTGTCATGTGTGAGACCCATGGGATAGAGTGTGACACCTATCCTCCAACTCCATGTCATTTAGATCACCCTCTAGCTTCCTAAACCATCGATTGGCTTTTGTCGCATTTGTAGTACCTCCAAAAGGCACATTTTTTGACTATCGCACCTCTTTAATCAATTTAGACAACTTCGGAGCTGATCTAAATGTTTCAGCAGCTTGGACATTCTAATATGCCATAAAGGTAGCTCAGGCCTCAGGAGTCATAGGCTGAGGCATTCTCATACATGGTTGCTGATATTGGGGAGGAGGAGGCTCATGCTGCTCCTCAGATTCGTATTGAGGCACATATGAAGTAACCTCTTTTTCAACTTCGAGCATGATCTCTCTTCGTGGTCTACCATGACCTCGCCTAGGTCTTGAAGATATTTTTGCTACAAAAAGAACACGGAGTTCAAATATACGCATTTAATATGGTGGTAATACTTCCTATGACTCGACTCACCTAGTTTATTGGAAAACTTTCAAAAACCATAAAATCATACAGAAGATTTCAAAATGTAGTTGGAAAATCAAGTTTGGGTGTTCTAAAATCGTTTTAAAACTCAAAGCTCTGAAACCAATAGAATTGTCACGCCCCAACCCATGGCTCTCACACGTGACAACCGCCACAGACTCCCCAGGGTATACTCAATCATCAAAACATGCCCTGTGAGTCTGTAAGGCCTTTACAAAAATCTGTTTCAAAATATTTATACAACACTTCTAAAACAAATCCAACCAACACCTAAACTTTGAATTGTTTTAAGAAACCACATACACTTCTATAAAGGAACATCTCGAACCTTTTTACACAAACCAATTATCAAAATATACGAGCATCAAATATTAAGCAAATTAAAAATTAGTATCCAAGTAGTTTACACATTTATTTTCATTACACAAACGAAATTACAAGTTTAAAACATAAAACAGCTCCAGTGGACTAAGATCTCTCTAGTCGATTTTCAGAAGTATACCTGAAATCCCTTTCAGTCTGGAAGAATCACCACCACCACCACTCGCTGCTAACTAATCAAACCTGAAACTGGAGAGTAAGAGGGGTGAGTATACGAAAGTATACTCTGTGAGTGAACTAAAAGTAAACATACATAAATAATATTTGGTCTAGAAATTAGAGAAGCATAATTCAAAAATACATTATAAACAGATTGATGAAAGTATTTCTTTTTGTTTGAAAACTCCCAAAATATACATCGAAATTCTGTGGGCTGGCTGCCTTTCTCAGAGATTACCCTAGCCCTGGGCATCCCAAGACCGTCAGTGGATTTGTATGCAGATAAAATATACTATTTTATAAAAAATAGATTTAAAATGCAAGGAATAGAATATGCATGATTTTTCAAAAAATATGCCCTTCACTAACGTTCGCCTCGAGCAGCCACGGGGTGATATCCATGACTGACTCGACGAGACACATAATAGGTTGAATCACATCTCAATCATAACATCATATAACAGTCCTACATGTGCAGTCTCCACTCATCTAGGCAACTTCTCTCCCAAGTTGTCCCTAGACTACCATATATAACACTCACTTGGGGGTCCACTTCCCAGTGAACTCTCTCCCAGGCTATCACTCTTTAGCTACAGTAAATAATCAGACTCTCATGGTCGTTATCACCAATATACAAGATATATATAAAAATTTGGCCCATTGGCCTACCATCATTCACAAATCATAAAACATGGCCCACTGATCGTATCATCACATAACAAACATGAAATCTGGCCTATTGGACGTATCGTCATATGAAAATATAAGTATATCAAATCATATTAAGCATACATATATGCATTTTCACATAATGGAGAGTAATAAGCAAAATCAGTTATAAAAATATTGATATATCAATGTAGTTACAATAACAAAGCCATAAATTTGTCCACTCACTACTTAGGGAGGGTATACACTCCTTAGTTTCCCTCGTTCCTCGGTGTGTCACGTGGATATCTAGCTCACACTCTGTCACCTAATCACAAGTATCCAAATATATATCAATATACATTTCAAAATACGTATGAAACTCGAATGCATGCTAACCCGGGTTTTCCTAAAATCAAACAATATGTGAAACCGACTAAAACCCTCGTTATCCGTCTAATTACTCATACATTATCGACACAGACCCACATTATAGCCACACTAGCATATTTTGACTCGGTTTTGTGATCTTGACAAGTGGATCCCACATACTCATCAAAATAGTAACTCTGATTACTGTTTATGTCAGCTTAATTCCTCTAAATTTATATTTCTAACCTCCTATGACTCTCCCAACTTCACTAATGTTAGAGATATGCCCTATAACCAATTGTGTCAGATGGTTCAGGATTATATTTTCTTGTGTATATACCTTTAGTAATTAATTGTAAATTGTTTACGATTAATTA
>JAVXUL010000006.1:1003675-1027840 GCA_035590515.1 Trichilia minutiflora | reverse complement strand
GCTCTTGGAAAAACACTCCTTGTGGATACGACACTTGGACTCCCCAGAATATTCTACGACAAGACTACCTACACTTGGGTACACAATCTAAGCGAGATCAGTTTCAAACATCAATAATATTAATTTTGACATTTTAATCTCTCTTAAATTCGTAAATTATATTGATTATATCTAACTTATAAATTATTTATTTTAAAATTAAAAAACTTAGATTTTTTATAAGTTATAATCATGTGAGTAGATAGAAATATTATTGTATTTCTTTTTTGATCTGAACATGAGTAATCGATGGATGAACAGAACTCAGAATAATAAAATATAGATAATATTTGAAAATCAGTTGTTTGGATATATGTTTAAAAGTGTGTTATTAACCGAATGCTCGAAAGTGTTTTATTTTGAGAATGTTCAAAAGTGTTGGAATGAAATGTGTTTAAAAGTAAGTTGTTTTACTAATATTCGAAAGTGTCAGAATGAAGTGTGTTTGAAAGTGAACAATTAACCGAATGTTCGAAAGTGTATTATTTTACTAATGTTTGAAAGTATTAGAATGAAATACATTCGAAATTGTATTTTTTCGTGGATGTTTGAAAGTGTATTAGTTTGCAATGTTCGAAAGTGTTGGAAGTAAGTGTATTCGAAAATATATTATTTTGAAAGAGTTTGAAAGTTTGCTTAAAGTTATGTTCGAAAGTATCGCGAAGAATTGTGTTCAAAAGTAAGGTGTTTTACTATGTATTCGAAAGTGACGGGATTAAATGTATTCAAAAGTATGTTGTATTGAGTGTGTTCAAATGTGAATTGACTAACTATGTTCAAAACTGCATTGTGAGAATGTTATTCGAAATTTTGAAATATATTGTGTTCGAAAGTGTCCTTAGAAAACATGCTCGAAGGTTTGTATTTAGACTATCTAAAATTGTATTTGTATAGATAGTTGGAAAGGACATTGTTAACACAGTTTTAAAGTGTTATTATATAAATAATGTTAATTTGAAAGATTGACATTATGGTGTATGAAAGAGTTGAAAAAGTCCTTTTACATCCTGACTTCTTAGGTTCAATGGTGTACCAGAGGGTGAGTACAACGGTGCACTAAGGATGGATGATGAATTATGAAGGTTCTATGGCCTATTTTATGTTTGAAATGTAAGTTTTTCATGCCAAAATCCTAGGCTAATTAGTAGAAAACCTTAGGGCTTTTGTTGCTCAAGTTGCAAGGATGATTATTTGATGAAGATGAAGCTTAAAACTATAAGCTATCTCCACTTTACACCATCCTCTTCCTCTTGGCCAAAATTATAGTGAGAGAAAAATGAAAAATCTTATTTTCCTTGTCAAAATAATTCAAAAATAAAAATATTTATAATTTTTATTTTATTTTATTCCATATTTATCTAATAAATATAATAAACAAATAAAAATAATGTGATACATCAAACTCATCATATATGTGTGCAATCATGCAAAGTAAACCAATTGAATTAAAACATAAAATCAAAATATTATCAAATAATATAATGACATGTGTCTTAATTGTGATCATAAATAAAAACTAATTTTTATTTATTTATTTAACACTTAAATAAACGATATAATGATCAAATTAATTAATATAATGGATTAAATAAAATCCATAATTTTTGAGTAATTACCATAATACCTTTGGTCACTTTTACATATAAGGGTAAAATAGTTTTTACTATCTAAATTAAACACTTTAATTTAAATTTTATTATTTTATATTAAAATTATATTTTAATATATTTAATAATCAAAATTATCAAATTTAAATATATAATTTACAATAAATTACATACATGTATCACTTTAGGAGCAAAATTGTCATTTTGCACTAAATAAAACTATTTTATTTAATTTTACCATTTTACTTTAAAATCATATTTTAACATATTTGATAATAATTATTATCAAATTTAACAAGTTATTTACATTAAATAATCTTATGATATCAGTATATCATCTCTTTAATACTTTAAAAAGTCAGTAATACGTATAACCATTATACATATCATTTTGGGTCTATTTATATATTATTATAAGGGTACTAACCCTCTCCCGATAATATTTTATTTCTCTTTCATGTGAAGAAGCTTTAGAGGATCTTGTTGGACCATGAAGGTTTACTGTGACTCAGCTGTGAATTAATGCCGAGCATTTTACCTTCGAATATTTTGGTTGCTCATCGACTATGGTTAGTATCTAACAATGCACCATAGTCCTTAAGTCACGATGAAGAAGTATCTTCATCAAATCTTTCATCAATTGCTTATAGCGTGTGAGTGATATCTTCCCGTCTTCATATCCTAATCGAGATAGAGGTTCATAGACTGTCAAAACCCTAATCTCAATACTACTTCAAATTATCGATCATATGTCAATATTATACGATGACTATCGACTTATAATCAAGACATCATATCGATATTCGATTAGAAACTCGACTTGGACTGAGGCAATAATAATTCTTAGTCCGATATGTTGAGCCAACAGATCCCCTCTTAACTATCAACCAAACACCTATATAAATAAAGTATACCCAAACCGACTTCTTGTAGAAGGCATGATTAGCTTTATACATATACACCATATGAAATACACCCATTCATATAGAGTTTGATTCCAGATGTCTCAGGTCAAAGGATTACGTCGCACACTATTATAATCTATCGATAAATCATTAATTACATGCATATCATATGATTCATCGATATTTGATCTGATTCGATAAATAGTTCACCAACTATAAATCCACAATAATGTCCTTATGACAATACTCATATTGTCAGCCTACATATATTATCATATAATATCATTAAGTGGTAACTAGTGTGCCTACTGTATGATATAGTTGCCCATTCAACACCATGTATGTAAGGAACGATTTGATAATTTATTTAACAATTAAATAAAATTATCTGGACAATTTAGATATATTCAATATTCATTTGCATGAAAAATAAAGGAAGCAGCTAATGTATGTAAATAAAGAATAATTTTTTTATTAATAAATAAAAGATTTATACAAGATCATAAGTTCTGAAATCGACAACACTAATGGCTTCTAGGGCATACACGCTAACAAGCTCCCACTTGCACTAAAGCCATTTGCTGTGGTATCTGATACCCATCTTCTCAAGATGCTGGTTCAGCTGCTTCTGTGTAATCACCTTAGTCAGTGGGTCAGTTAAATTGTCCGTTGAAGCAGTCTTCTGTATCAAAATCTCTCTAGGTCTAACAAACTCTCTCAAAATATGATATTTATGCTGAATATATTTGGACTTCTAGTGCGATTTCGGTTCCTTTGCCTGTGCAATAACCCTAATATTGTCACATAATAGAGTTATCGAATAACTCATATTAAGAACGACACCAAGTTTAGATACGAACTTTTGCATCCAAACAATCTCTTTTCTTGCTTCTGAAGCGGTAATATATTCAGCCTTTGTAGTGGAATCTGTTATCGTAGTCTGTTTGAAACTTTTCTAACTGACAGCTCCTCTATTACATACAAAAATAAAATCAAATGTAGACTTTCTATCATCCAGGTCTGACTGGAAATTAGAATATGAGTATTCCTGTATACTCAATTCTTGAGATCCATGTAATATCTCGTATCTCTATTCAGGGGTAGTTTAGTAAATAAAAATAAATTAGGGGTATTTTGATAATTTGGATATTATTACTGTAGCAATATCAGAATTGGTATTGGTTGGTATCGAATAAAAGCTTGTAATATCTAGATGATCAAGCCACAAACGGTGCTCGAATTGGATAAGTAGTGAGAAAATTATGACATTTTCTGACTAAATGGATAAAATCATGACTCGATTTCTAAAGCAACACCTCTGTAGCTAAGTTTTTTTCGAATGTTTTGAGATTAGTAGAATGGTTATAATGTGTAGAGTCGAACGTCGCAAACAACTCTTAATTTGGATTAGGAATGAAAAAGTTATGACCTTTTTTGTGAAAAATCGGATAAAAACAGTAAAAAACAAACGAAAATAGAAATTGATGATGCGAAAGATTTTCAAAGAAGAGGCTAAATATTTGGTGATGAATTTTGGAGTGGAAAAAAAAGTCCGCTATAGATATAAATAGCGAAACAGAGGTCAGAACAAAACAAGATGAGAAATGACTGTTTTGCCCTCGAAGGATAATTTTATCTTGAAATGATTATTTTACCCCTGATACCTATAAATAGGCCATAGGGGTTCATTTTTGCAGGGGAGAAATGGAGAGAGAGTAGAAGAGGAGGGAGAGAGGAGAGAAGAGAGAGAGTAGAGAGAGAAAGTATATTTCGACCATAACTTTGCACACACACCTCGGATTGATAAACCGCTTACGTCATTAGACTCGTGTCGACGAGGGGCATCAACTCCTGGTCTTAGGCTATCAAAAAAGTCTTCATAATAGTGCCCAAAGTTCACTATAGCTTATGTAAAATTTTGGTTTTCTCCGTATTTCAACCTCCAAGATCAAATATTTTACCTCGTAAAGATCGGATAAACTCCTGATGAGTAGTTCTCACTATAAAACTTATGTTAAGAGAATGATATAGATTGATTTATGAGTTGATTGATTTTGATTGGTTAGCTTGAACTTTTTGTGTTATGATTGATAACATCGAATTGTTAATAATGTTGTAATGTTGAATGTTTGTATTATGGGGTTCATTAGGCTTAAAATATAAAAAACATTAGTTAAGAGTACTTAACACATCAAGTGTTCGATGAAATGTCTAAGTGATGGTAAATGTCGACAAATTATGAATTCAATGACTAGGAATGTTGCTGTGAATAATGCAATACGTGTTAGGGTGAATGAATTATGAAACTTTTTATGGAGATGAATCCAATAGTATAAAATGTAGGGAGACATGGCGATTGTATATTAAGTATTCGATAAAATATCAAAATGATGTGTGGATTGATGTAGTAATAACGAATGGCTTGAGATGTTTAGTGGCATGAGTTATGAGAGCCACGGACCATTATCTGATAGATGTAAGAATGATCGAGGTCAGTGAGGCCAACTATGACTTTTGGCTTATGAAATTTGATTTATACTATTATAATATGACAATAGAGCTAGATGTTCCATAAGTATAAGCATATACTATGAGATGTTGTCTCTAAACCGCTTTATATGATTGAACATTAAAGTAGTAAGTGTATGTGAATTAGTGCTGCAGAGTAGTATCATTACGAATGAAATAATCATTACTTAGACAGTGTTGACTTGTTTTATGTTAGGTTGTACGTGAAACCATATGTGATAAGTTATATACCATGTGGTTTGATTTTATGAGGTCCCCAATTATTGATGCATATGTATATATGTATTTGTATAATTATAAACGTGAATGTGATAATGATATGTTTACGTTAATATAGCTAGAATTCAAACGCGTTATGTTGATGATGACTTGGCCGAAAGGCCAATGTTATATAATATGAGACGGTACCACTAGTGAGTCTGGATAATTTCAATGTTATGGTTTTAACTTGGTGAGCCATCATAGCAGCTTTGTATCTTGTATGTTGATTTTAGTAATATTAGATTTGGTTCATAATACCTTGCATTGGCATTGTGTTTGCTTAATTAGAGCGACAGCTTCTTCTCCTAGTAAAGAATAATAAATAAGTAAAGTATTCTAAAATACTTATATTTGATATTAGGAGAAAGAGATTGTCTTATATGTGTGTATGCTCTATAGTGATTTGTGTGATATTTTGTTAGTTTGTTTTAACTTAAATATATGTTATATTTTAAAATGTTAGCAATATTCTATAAATGTGTTATGTTATTGAGAATCTTTGGAAGTGTTGATGTGATAAATCTTCTCTATAATTTTATGATGGTATTGAGGTTAGGAGAAAGCCTAATTTGTTTATGGATATGAGATGAGGATTATATGGATATGATGGAATATTTGTTTTTTTATAAGGTTTCATATACTGAAAATATGTAAGGAATGATGATTATATATACTAGTATGAAAAGAATAAGAAAGTGTTAAGAGTTGGTTCCCGTGCATACACTATTATGATATGATTAGAGCGACATTATGAGATAGATTTATATGTATAAGGTTAAATGTAATTTATAAATAGACGATGGTACAAGTATTATCAAGGTGAGATTATTATGGTAGATATACGTGAGATGCTATGTGTATAAGTTTTTAGGTGATTGGACTGGTTATTAATTGTATATTATGATTGTATATATATGCGTGTTCCATTGCATAATATACATACTTGCATACATGCGCATTTTCATTTGCATGTACAGAAAAAGATAGATGTTATCTATTTGATTTATGGATCCAGATATGATTGTCCCTCTGCCCGGTCAAGTGCGTAGCCTTGGGTATGGACTGTCCCTCTGTCCAATCAAGTGCATAGCCCTGGACATGGACCAGAGATGATATATGCATGACATACACATATACATGTGTATGGCATGGAAATGTAGACATGATACGTGCATTATAGACCAATTCTTATGAGCTAATATTTACAATGAATGAACATCTTTTGTTTCACAGGATCAAGTATGATGATGTACATGCTCTTTCAATGTATGATAATTATGTATATCTATGGACGTGTATGTATTACGTGTGTGTGTGCTAATT
Organism: Trichilia minutiflora; assembly: GCA_035590515.1. Classification (NCBI taxonomy): domain Eukaryota; kingdom Viridiplantae; phylum Streptophyta; class Magnoliopsida; order Sapindales; family Meliaceae; genus Trichilia; species Trichilia minutiflora. The sequence goes on along the minus strand of JAVXUL010000006.1, from coordinate 1,021,176 downwards.
GTTTAACTTAGGTTAATTCTTTCTTATGATAACTTTAAATCTGTTTTGAACTACTCACTAAGTCTTTTCAAAGACTTACCCCACTATTACCACACCTCAGTTTTGCAAGTACCTTAGCTTTTTTATGGAAGGCAGACAAATAGAGCGAGATCGTGGAGTGCAGTCATTAGGGTTGGATCTACTCATATATAGTCAATCTGTATTAAGCAATATAGTCTGTCATGTCTTTGGAGATATATAATCACACTATATAAAGATACTGAATCATGTAGGTATATGTTGAAGATGTGAATTCCATATTTCCTTTTAATTGCTTAGAGTTTATTATTATTATATCTTGTTCTATCCGTTATAATAGTTAACTATTCAATATGTATACTAATAGAGGCTTAGAGAGATGGGGCCAGTCTTGTCTTCTATCAGTTATAGTCTAAAATTTTCGAGTTGTGGTAAATTCATAATCAAAACACTTCAACATTAGTCAAGTCTTTGAATCAAACCATGCATTTGATGATAACAAAATAAGCACATAATATTATCGATTATTTAAAAATTCGACAATAATTTTACAAAATTATTTCGAAATAAAAAAATTAAACCTTAGTTTCATGTTCTAACATTCAAATCCACTAAGAGATATAGTATCAAATGAAGCAACTATAACATATTTCTCAACCATCACAAAACATAAATTAAAGTAAAAAATATGAATGATATGAAAGATTTTCTGTACCTAAAAATAAAATAATACCCTACAAATAACCGAAATCAGGATACGAAAAGAAGACCATGAACTCGCAAACAATTATAATTTCTTCAATCAGAGCTCAGTCATTCACTAGAAGAGGAGTTGTTCACTCTAAAACCCAAAGAACTTGGCCTTTAACAGTGAAGCTTTGGTGATCCCGTTGGTTCTAATTTCTATTTGGTTTGGAAGTTAGTCAAAGATTTGTTTCAATGGAATCTCAAATGAGGTGGAAGGAGTAAAGTGCTATTACATTTTTATATATCTACTTGAAAACAGACTTTTCATGGGTTGAGTAATGAAAAGACTAATAGGAGGATATATGTTATGTTAGTTTCTAAACTATAAGGAGATTTAAGATGAACTTTTTGATAGGGAATCCGCATAATAAAAATTATTTATCTTTCTCCATATTTTATTTTATATAAAAACTAGAGTAGCATGATTAGATTGGTTAACAGAAGTATAAAAGTATTATAATTAAGAAGAATTAATGGTATAAATTATAGAATGATTAATACTATCACTCCATTTTAATTTATAAAAAAAAATTTATTTAAAAAGTTTATATCTTTAATATTATCCATATAAAATATTATATTATGGATCTTTTCCTAATATAAAATGATAATGAGATTAAAAAAATATTACCTATTGATTGAGATAGATTGGGAAGATAATTTAAAAATTATTTTCTATTTTAAAATATAAAAATAGGGAAAAAATAAAAATTATTTGGTTGTATGCTTTAATTGCACAATATGTAAAAACAAACTATTTTATAAATAGAAAATACTTTTAAAAATAAAAATTTTAATTTTTACTATAAAATTCGATCATAAGCAATCTTACCAAACACATTTTCTACTCTTGAAAACCTCACTTGTAAAATATTACATTTATAATTCTCGAAAATATCGTTTTAAAAACATTACAAAACAAGAATCAAAATTCATTAAACGAGAGAGTCTAAATGCACCCACTATGTGCAACGAAAATCAGCCCTCCTTTACATTTCTAGGGGTGTACATAGTAACTTTGGTCTATGATGTTTGGCTGGCCAACTGCAACGAAATTCAAATTTCAGTAATGAATTTCCATTGCTTCCTCCAAGTCCAAGACTAAGCTGGGTTATACTAGTTTGTTTGTTTGTTTAGGGTTGGCTGCATTGCAAGTGACAATTTCTACGGAGAACGGAGGACAGTTTCAATGGCGGAGCCTGCAAAGATTCATTGCCTGTCGTCTTCTCTTTCTGTTTTTCTCTTCAAATCTGCCGCCCAATGGACTCCTCAAATCTTCCACTATCACCATTACTTGTTCTTGCTCTCTTCTCTTCTTCGTTCTCGCACCAAATATGAAGTCTCGCAGAATAGTCGCCAAGGTTGGTCGAAATTTCTCGATTATTTTCATAATTCTCTACCTGTTATTGTTTCAGCTTTTGAAATATAAGTGCTTGAAAGTCAGAGACATAGTTCAAAATATGCTTTAACTTAACAGTGCTTTATTCTCTTACTGTTTAATTAGCGTATAGTTCTGATAAGAGTTTATCTTAGCATTCTTAAGAAATAATTCTTTTTAATTGAATTTTATTTACTTTGAGGTGATTGATTGGTTTTTTGAATATTTTGAGGGCCAGAATTTGTATTTGTGTTATTGAGTTGTTGTTTGTCCTCAATGAGTAACTGAACATTACAAGTGAATCTTAGATAAGGATCAAAAAATGGATTCTGGTTAAATTTAATTTGTGTTTGTTTCGATTTGGTGTAAATATTGCTTTTACACTCACCCATTACTGTCTCTTCATCTTGGTTAGTGTAATTGTTTATATTTTGGTTTGCAGGAAAAATATGTTCGTAGCAGGGAGAATCCATACTATGAAGGTCTATTAAGAGTTCATGACTCTGGAGGAAAGGGCAACAATGAGAAGATTTCTCATTCTACATCAGAAGTTAGTGACACAGGACGTAAGAAACATGATATAAATGCATCTGAGAAGTCCCTGGACTCATTAGAAAATTCAGTCCCTGAAATTATGGTCGAACATTTTGCACGGTCTTCACCTGACCCTTGGGCAAAGATTGCCAAAACAACTTCGATTTCATTACCAAGTAATCAGTCAGACTCAAGTTTTGATAAGCGTGATCCGACCAATCCGATGAAGGAATCAATTCCTGGGACTTTTAATACATTCGAAGAGTATGGTACTTTAGGTTTGATGAGACCCGCATTTGTAAAATCATATAGCATGAATAGAAGGAAACCAAACTTGTCAAAGATTCCACTTCCTCAATCTGCAGCGACTTTTTATAATGGGTTTTCACCCCAAATGGAAATAGTGGAATCATGTGAGTGCATTGACAGGCTTAATTCATATCTAAAAGCAAAAAAGGATGAAGTCAGTGCAGGAACACCTGGAAAATTCTTACATGCGGTACTTGGCCAAGGTGTCTGTGGTAATCTCCCTTACTCAACTATGTTTTTATTTATTTTCTGAAGAAATTTATTCCTTTTACTTTCTGTACTTTATTCTTATCTTATAATATGTGCAGCTATTGTAAAATAAAACGAAATTGTATAACTCTTATTCTTTCTTCTCAATTGATACAGACTAATTGTATGTATATATAGAACTAAATAAACACAAACAAGGTAACCAGGTAACAAGTTGAAGCTTGTAGTCGAGAAATCTTATTAAAATTTTAACTCTCTCCAAACCTGTAATTTGACATAGAAGCGGTAGAACCCAACTGTAATTTGATAAGAGGCAGTAGAACCTAGCTATGATTGTATTCCAACCCCAACCTACAAACCAAGCAAAAACTGAACTTGACCCGATCCTGCCATGATGGTTGGATCTGGAACCATCTTGGATAAATCGAATTGAATCAAACCGAACCAGATGAACTAAATCGAAACTTCAATCGAACCTGCTTGGCCCGAATCGGTTTATCCTGAAATGAAATTTGACCGGGTCAACAAATGAAATTTGACCGGAACTTGACCCGAAACTCGATTCTACCCTGAACCTCTAATAGCATTTATTTGTCTGTGTCTTTGGATTTAAATGGCAGACATGGCTGTGATGTTGGGATTTATTTGTCTGTGTCTTTGGATTTAAATGATGATCGTCAATCGACGGGAGGTGGTAGTCAATTGTGGTTGCAAACTATCGTTAGGGTTTTTCGGTTTCTCTTCTCGATGGCATTCTGGTCGAAATTGACCGTGAATAATGGTCAAGATTTGGTCACTATCTTCATCTAAGTGGATTGGTGGCCTCCAATCGACAGATGGTAACAACAGCAACGGCGGCAGATAGGGCCAATGGTAATTTACAAATTTCTAGAGACGGAATGTTGGTACCCTCGTTTTGGGGTGGCGGGTAGTTGTCGGTTGTCATTGTCTGAATCTCTTGGTGGCTTCGATAGTCGGTGAGGTGGTTGGAATTTGTGGCAGTGGCGACTAGGGTTAGGGTTTCTCCTTTCTTTTTCATTTTTTTGGAAACATAATAAACTAAATTTTTATTAAGAAAAATTAAATTAACCCTTTGCTTTGTAACCATTCTAAAGATGGTGCATCATTGAATAAAGGCAATTAACCATAAATTGACTCTCATATCCGCTCTGCTACCATGTAATATAAGAAGAAATTCTTTAACTCTTATTATTTCTTCTTAGTTGATACAGACTAACTACATGTATGTATAAAACCAAACGAACACAAATAAGGAAAGTGCATGATTCCCTAATTAAGATTAATCTAATCTTAACATAAAGATCTATATTTCTAACCGCTATCATTCAACTTTTGTTTCTAGAGCAATACTATCTGTGTGAACTGAGGCCTACTTAGAGATTAAGTATTACAAGAATAGTCGAATAATTATTTCATTCAAAGAGAAAGGAACTTATTGATTTGGTGGTTGTCTAATATTGCACTCAAATTAGTCATTTGCAATTGTTGAGTGCTTGTATTTGGATTCTTTTATTGTTTGTTGAAGAAAGAGACAAGAAACTAAAATAAATTTATAACTTGATGCTATCTTATTGACTTTTTTGAAGTAATTGGCTGGTCAATACAGAGCTAACAATTTCTTGATCGGACAGTTGGGATTATTAGACTTTGCCTTGATTTCTAATACTGATGAGAATTTTTTTGGCTATGATTGTATCAGAGTTGGGTAAGTGTCTCTGCAAATTTCATAATTCAATGGTTTTCTTTTGAAGTTCAAACTATGAAAGAGGAAAACACTTTAAATTGAACATGAGTTCAACTGAAAAATGTTAGATAGACAGTAGGAGTATCTATGATATAATCCTAGTCTTTTCTTTACTTTTCTTTCTAACTTATGACCCGCATGTGAATCAGTTATGGAGAGAATTTTGTGGACCACATGCAGGTGTTGGATCTCTTGCTTCAACAATCATGTATGCCTTCTACTTAAATCAAGCACAAGAAAATAAATTGTTCTGCACCGTGCCTGTTATCAACGTGAATAGAGCAGATCTAAATACGCATGCTGAGCTTAAATGGTTGCTGGATTCATGCCAAATAGATCAGTCATCGTTAATATTTATAGATGAGGTTTGTTCTATTTTGATGGTGAAATCCTTAATCTTAAGGTGATCTAAATTCAATAATGACTGAAAATGCAACTGTGATTCTGGAGTGTTAATAACTTAGTTAGAAAGACTTCTTCTGCTGCTAACCTTATTAAATTCTTTATGGGATATAAAATTTTGGATTTATTTGATTCATATGTAGTTACTCCTCTGTTAGGCAATGAGGTTGAGCCTGGCTTGTGTATATTACTTACAAATTATAGAGATTGACAAAGCAATAAATTATTTGCTATCATTGATGTCTTTTAGACTGGTCGCTCTTTATGCAATAAAGTCCTGATACCTTTTCATTAAAAGCAGGAAAAATAACCAACTTCACACAAACCACAATCCAGAATGACTACTTGTGGCACATGAAACACGACTGTGATGCACAAATCTTCTTGGACTAGGGTGTGGATTTTACTTTAGGCAGTTTTTATTTCATCTGGACAAACATTATGAGAATGGGATCTATGATTTTATCAAACTAAAGAAGTTATTACTGAAAGTGGTTATTCCTTCAGTCAGGATATTTCATAGTTGGTTTGAAGAGTATGGTAAGCACTAATGAAAATTTAGAGAAATCATGGTATCATTTAGTTGTGCAAGTTGGTGCAGCTAATTTTAATCCCTGGCTACCAGCCTTCCTCATCCTATGATGATTAATCCTGCATGTTCAAAAGCATGTGTGAATTTTTATACTGGACTGAATCAAGCTAATGCTCACCGAAGCTGGTTAGGTGTCAAATGGGAATTATTTACAGCTGAAATTTCTTAAGAATTCTAATTGCACTGTCTTATTTTCAAGGACATCCACTTCTAGGCAGTAGAAGAAATGTACATTATTCAAGAAAGGGGCATGATCAGGCAAATAAATGGGGAATATCTAGCCAAACAGTTTTTCTTACTTAAAACTAGGTATCTGGTTGTGCCCTTGTACATGCTAGATATGTTGTTGAATGTAAGTGATACAGGAGGATCACAACTTTGCACACTTGGTATATTAAGTTTCTCTCTGTTCTGGGCTTTGATTAGACACAGATTTATAAAGTGATTAATTTTAACCAGCCATGTCACTGACAGTTTTTCCCTCCCACCGATGAAACATTGAGCAGATTGATCTATCGTATTATGATCTGTTTGGAAGTCTTAAACTAGTTCTAGTAAATGATCACAAGCTCCCACCAAAACAAGAGGTATACATTATTGGAAAAGCTTGCTTTATTTTCGGTGATAAATGTGAAAATATTGATATTTACTAAGGTGCTCTTGGTGCAGGCGCTCAAAAAGGCAGTAGTGGAAATCTTCAACTGTAAAAAGGTGAGATTAATTAGCTTCTTGTGGTTAAATTTGCTTTTCTTTTCTTTTGCTTTTCTGATGTTATCAGATTAGGTAATTTCTTACTTAAGGTTTCTATTTGTTTTATAGGGTGAAACTGTATTTCCTTGGGTTGAGACCATCACTGTGGAGCAGGTCTTATATCAAATCTACATCATTCATCTCTTCATTAAGTTATTGACTCAGCTACTTGTATGGAAAAATTATTGACTTATCTGGATAGGCACTTTTGCTTTCGGACATTTTCTGATTTTTAGTTCTGAACATTATAAACTTTATGGCATCCTGGTTCTATTCTCTCCGTAATTTGAGAGTAATCTTCTCTGGCAACAATGGATATGCTGCTATGATGTATTTTCTTTTTCCTACTTTTCTTTTTTCTTTGGTGTCCTATGACTACATGTTTAAATGATTGGATTTACAAATAATAAATAAGTTAGCTGGTTTTCAAGGCAGATGAGCTAGAATAAATTAATAATGTTCCTGAGGATGTTCTATTCTGCAGTTCCTAAGTGCAAATAAAGCCACCACAAGCTCTCTTCCCAGTCCTAGAAATATAAAAATAAGAAAATGAAAACAAGAAAGGATATTAGACTGTCAAAACTTATGCAAATTTGTTGGTCAGGCAGACTGCTTTATTAATTTGTAATATGGATTTACATCATTGTCCTATGAAGGCAGCAGTATTGATAAAACAATCTCCTCAGATAAAAGCAGTTGTTACTGAGAATTTAATGTTTTGTTATAAAAGCTGCACATTTAATGTGTTATTCTGTTTACCTTTTCACTGAAATTGCCCATAAAAATATGTATATTCTAAATAGACTCAGTACGAATCATACTGGACACTCAGTCATACTTGACAAGATGCAAACAAGTCCTGCTATTTATTGCTGCCATTGTGTTTTTGAGTTCAAAATATTATGAGCCGTTATAGACAAAATTTGCATTGTTTTTCTGCGAACACCTTTTTTCTTTTGGGACTTCGGAAATGATGTATTACTTGGAAATTGTTTAGGGCGAGGAATAGGAGCTGTCCTTCCCCAGGCCAGAGGCATCGGATCGCTTAGATGTGGCAATCATATTTACCATTTTTTAGCCATGTATATTTTTTTGTTACTCTTCTGACTAACAACAGTTATGTTAATGTATGATGTTTCTGGCTTTATCCCTTTTGATCCTCTGAATTGCCTCTGAATTATTCCATAGTGCCTTTTGCAGTAAATCCTCCCAATAAGCATAATTACAATCTGGAGTCAAGCTTAAAATTTAGTTCCATGTTTATCCCATTGTTACAACCTGTGACATTTTTATCTCCACTATTAGCAAGGCATTCTGATAGAATTTTGGAGGAATTAATTCCGAAATAGTGATTGGAATAATTCTATGTAGAAAATGAAGGTTTGAAATAAATAACAAACATGCCATAACTGGTTCCATAACTATAGTATTGGATTTATTCATTAGCTGTATTGTTACACAACCCAAAAAAAAAAAAAAAAGCCGTTAACTGCCTTTACAGTGTTCTTACAATATTCCAATGTGGTGATTATGCCATGAAACCTATAATTACAGGATTGCTCGTGCTGTACTGTAGTTGCTGAAAAGTTTGCACTGACTTCTCCTGGGATATTGGCCGGGCAAGGATTCAGTAGAATATTGGTATTTACTGCTAAATTCTGAGGTTTTCATATTTTCTTGTATCACCTTTACTTTTATATTGTAATTTTCTTTGCTAAATATGCCAAAAACGACTGAAACAAATTCAAAACTTCATGGCCAACATGTGACTTTAGGCAATCTGATTAAACTTTAAAACCAGTTATACGGAGGCAAAAATGTTTGCCGACCAACCAGAGAGTTTTAGTTATAACATGTTTCTTAATGCTTTTCTTTTGTTTTATATTCTTGTGCTTTCAGTGTAGTGTGCTAGGTTACATGGTAGCTTGGACATTTATGAAATAATATCTGTTCCATTTAGTCCTATACTTCCTTTTATTTGTCACTTGAATTTACCTTTACCACCTGATTGTTTTATGTTTTTCTACCATGTACAGCTAGCTGGCATACTGTTAGACACTGGGAACCTAACAAATGCTTATTGTACCTCCAAAGATAAATACATGGCTACATTGTTGATCAATGGTGCAGGTCGTTTTGGATGCAATGGTCTTTACCAAATATGTATGGTTTTATGTGCTCACTTCTCTTTGTGATTCAGAAGGTTTCGAATTTCTTTTCTTTTACCTCTTCACTAAGGCTCATTTGTGGAGGTACAATTTGCTTTGCAGTAAGGTATTTAATGTACGATGTTTCTGATCTCAAAGTAGTTGACATTTTGCGCAAGGATTTCAAAAAATGGGCAAGTGTAGGTATGAGCTTTCTGGCCATGAACTTTGATTATGGTGCTCAAAATCAAACAGAATTTTGTGAATCTGCAACAAGTTACTGTTACAGATTAATATATTCCAACTTCATCTTCTAGTATCTGTGATACAATGAACTCTTGACGTTAAAATGGACATAAACATGTCTAGTTGACCTGAGTCCAGCTATTAGATTGTCTTCCTGGTGTTGAAGAGTTGTGGATACTGAAAGTACTTTCATCTGGTAGGTGATCAATTTTATGTAATGTTTGATGGAGATTCAAAGATCCAGAATTAACAGACATAAAACAACATTATTTCAATATTATATTTTGTGAGTCAAGTCAGAAAAAAGTAAAGTTACTAAAAAATACAAACTTTGATTTCCACAAACTGTCAAAGGCATTCAAGGTGTGTCCAAATGTTAGTGCATTTTGTGTACATACGTAGTATAGCGCTTCCACTTCTTTTTTGCATGTTTTTTAGCAATAATTCCAATACTTTTACAAAGCCAAATGCATATTAAAAGTTGAAGAGATTATACTTGACTAAAAGCTGCAAATAAAATAATAAAGAATTAACATCACTCTGCCATTGTATATTATCATCAAAACTTTAAATGATTGGTAATTGTTTAATCATATTCCTTTTTCTCTTTATTATTGTGTATTTTCTAATTAACTTCAATGCCAGTAGTGGACTCCTGATCTTACTTGAGAAGGTTGTGTACCTTAGCTGTTGCCTGCAAGTGGTTGTGGATATTGCCATGTAACTTCTTTCTCATGAAAGACATCCTTGTGCTGCTACTTGCATTTTATTTCAATTCGTTAATATATAATTACTGATCCAGGTAAAAGAGACAGTGTTGCTTCGAGATCAATGGTTTCGCACATTGGTATGAGTTCTATTGAAATGCCAATTCAGAAGCTTCTAGCACATGAGGATGCTTCAACTCAAGAAATAAAGTATTTCCAGAGTGAGTTGCTTAATCCACAGACAAATATGAAATTTTAGAAGTAGCATAGATTACAAATATATTCAGTCACTTTATCTATCTAACTAGTCTTCTACTTCAGTTATATATATATAAAAGTTCTATTCTACTTCAGATTTAGTAAGTACTTAATTTCAGTGGTGTGAAACATGAGTCGTAAAAGCCTAGGCTTCTTTCAATGTTTCATTTATTAGTACTACTTTGAGGGTCTACAATGCACACCTTAATTGTTTTCATCCTTTTCTTGCTTCTTATCAGCATGGCATTACTATTTTAATGAAATAAGCTATATTATAAATAAAATTGAGCACGTGAGCATATGAACGTGTAAATGTTTTCTATTATTAAGCTTTCTCCTGATTTCTGGTTTTGTCATGATATTGAGAGATAATCCTAACTCAGAGGTGAGTCATTACTCTCTTAGCTTTTCTTTTCATTATAAAACTACTATGAAAGTACCATAAACCATAAAAAAAAGGGTGTGAGCATTAGCATGTACGTGGTATATCACTGTATTATAAAGAAGCCCATATATGAGCCTTTCTAGCTTCCAAAGAACAAAACGAAGAAGGGTGAGTAAAACTAGATTAAATTTACTTAAAAAATTTCTGAAGATGGAAGTTTCTTTTCTTTATTAGTTCTGGTATTTGATCTCTTCAAGCCACCAACTTTAATGGAAGTGTCTTCGCTTAATATATCTTGGAAAATAAACCATTGCTTTATTTATTGGAAAAAGATGAAAAGAGGTGCAGCAGGGCTATAAAAAGTTTTCTCAATAATAATACAATCTGGGTAGTGCGATTGGTGCACCACATTGTGCTGGATTAATATTGCTTTGTGCACAATTTCTATATTGTACAATGCTTGCCAATATATTTTAGATATACTGTAGTGCACAAAATGATGATTTTGTGCTGTTTATATTAGCTGGGCATGACCAGTGCCTCTCCATGGGTCATTCCTGGCTGTCACCAACTTATTGACATAAGCACAACAGAAAAAGTAACCGGATTTTGGTCTTACTGGACAAGGAGCTGATGGTTAGAATCCACCACAGAAAGTACAAAAAATATAAAAGAAAACAACTCTCGAAGAAACTTTCTGACTATGTTACTGTCTGAATTGAGCTTTACAACCCATTTTTGTAGTCTAATGATAGAATTTTTTAATAAATGAGACTCTCCTAATGCAAATCTCCAGAAGTAAAATTCAATAACTACTTGTAGATGCCCACCATAAACGAGAATTGAAAAGGTTATGGTTGTATATCATTCATCCAAAGCTATTAGGAAACAATCTGTGTGATGATTTTGCCACCTTTTTGAATATTTATTTGAATAAACTATTCCTGAAAACTCTCGCTTTGTGATCTACTCATTGCCTGAATGAACTTTCGTGTTTTGGATTATGCGCTTTAACGTATTCTTCAATGCTTTGTTGCAAATTTTCAGAGTTGGAGAAGGTTCAGCTGCTAATGGTTGTTTCAGGTTATTATGATTTAGAAAAGAACTTCAAGGTTAGCGGCAATTTATGTTTTTACTGTTATTTTCATAATTATTTTGGCTAGAAAAATAATGATTTGGGTTATAGTAACTACTTTGGAAACCGTAATGCTCGAATTGACAGGTTCAGAAATGATTTCTACATGATTTTAGCTTAATATCAGCTTTAAGGAAATCTGCAACCCAGGTTTATCAATTCTACAATTTCATAAGTGATGTAGTAAATTAACTCCTTGAAGGTTTGAAAATCTTTCGGATTAGTTGAGGCACTTTCTTTCCTTCTTTCGACTTACAAGCTAAAAGCCTACAAGAGAAGTAGGAAGTTTTTTGAAAAACAAGTTTATGATTTTTTCTTATCATAATATTAAATATAGCATCATTATGATCACGGTCTTAGGAAATTTCAAGTTATGGTGCCGAAAATATGGGGAGCATTAATCCATGAAATTCTTCAAGTTCAGACCCGCAAACAACCATAAAATCCAATATAAAATAAATCTCTAATATATAAAAAAAATTCTGAAATATTTGACAGTAATATTTTTTCTTTTCTTTTTTATTTTGAGTTTATGAGTGATTTGCAAAAATTTAAAAGGAAACTAATAACTTATGAGCGTCCTAAAATGAGAAATAGACAGAATTAATGAGACCTTTATACTAAAGGAAGCAGCTTGGAGGAACTAATGTGTGCATACTCAAACAACTTTAAATTAAATTTCAAATATCTTTCATAATCTAAGAAATTATTCATGAAATTTTCCATCTTTTTTCCTTGAAAAAATGTACTTTTATTTTTTTGTGATATAGAGAGAGATTCTGGTCTCTGCTGATTCTGTGGAGCTTATGAGGAATTTGCTCTCCTTCTTCAATTCTAATGCCTCACAACTGCCGCTCAAAGTTCTCGATCAACCAGGTAAGCATTACTGTAATTAATTATTATCTACCTAATTTAATTTGTTGGGGTTAACAAAATTTCACATCGAGTGACATTTCTTCTGTTTTCCTAACCAGTAACCTGCCTATTTCTGAACATTAATGTTAGTAGGAAAGTAGCTTACATTTATAGATGCTACCATTACAAAGAAAATTTCACTTTTGAATGATAATTGGTGCGTTGGATTCGGCTAAGATCTCTTCAACCTGGATCTTGCAGGGTTGAAAGAGGAGATGAGAACATTTGAGGTTGACAAGGTCGCATCAAGGAAAACAATCGAACGCCTCTTGGAAGAATTTGGCGGTGCGTAAAAAGCTCATTATCTTGGGATTTCCTTATTAAGAGATTAAGAGAAACGAAGCTCAGGGATACGCTAGGTAATTCAATTTGCAGACAAATTTTGAACAAAAAAATTCCATGAACTATGTGTTAGCAATAGATATTATCTTGAAATTGAGAGTCCGTTAGACCACTCCTATATACATTCTATTTTGCTTTTCCATTTCTGATTCTACGTTGAATTTATTTGTGCAAATAGATTGAAGGGTGCATTGCGGTAACTTTTAAGTCACAAGCTGTGGAATGAAAACCCTAAAAATATATTTGGTATAGTGAGTTTTTACTCTACTTTGAAAATAAAGTTGTTAGAGGTATTTTATCGAGACTTAGTTATATTTTAACTAATATCTAATATTTTATCTGTCAATCCATCGTAGTTATGGAGTAAAAGCAATTGTGTGACGGCACTATATTCATGCCAAACATACTCTAAACATAAACATGTGTGGGTTATAATAAAAATTGACGTTTCCAAAATCCTTAAAAAACTGCTTAGCTTTCAAGGCATAGCAAAATTGGATTTTGTGTCCAAACAACTCTCTTTAAATTTTGGATTGACACTAACTAGTTGAAGTTTCAAACCACGACAAGAGAAATATGGTTTTAATATTCAAAATATATATATTTTTTATCATGATGTTAACATTCAATTTGAATGTGCAAAATACAATTTTTGAAGATGGTTTGAGATGTTTGCTCGATAGATTTAAAATTAATCAGTCTTGGGTTTGATTATTTAATTAATTGGGTAAACAAGTTTTAATTTTTTTAATCAAAAGCAAGCATTAACAGTATATATAGGATTTTTTTTAATTAATTAATTTTTTGTTATTGTGTGCTGTATATATTTCATATTTTTTTGTTATTGGATTAGTAATTTTACAAGAGGAACCCATTAAGAAATGTATTGCAATGTAATTTTATTAATAATTCTATAATTATAATCAATTGCTTTGAACAATAATATTTATACTAAATAAATTTAATTTTTTTTATTTTTAAATATTTATATTAGTTATCCATGGTCAAAATCATGCATATGTAGTTTCCTCTCCGTTTCCATCTTACTGTTAGCTAAGTAAAAATAAACGCCTTTGAGTTATAAAATAGCTTAAAAGACTAATAAATCCTAATATAGATCTATAATGACTATTACACCCTTAATCTGTTTAATAAATTAACCTATTGTGACCATTATACCCTTCATCTTTTAACGAAATGACATTACAATTTCTGTTATAATTTTTATTTATTAGATAATTACAATTTTGGAAGATGAGAATTAATAATTATTGAAGTCCCCTCATCCCCACTTTCCGTTGCAGAAGCCCATGTGTTGATTCGAAAACCTTAGCCGACGATGAATCTTCAAAAAAGAAAACCTATTTTTAAAAATTTTTAAATACTTTTTTTATTTATTCTATTTAGATAAATCCTAGACAATAAATAAAACTGTGCCAAGTTGAATATCAAATTGAAGGATTAAATATTTAAAAATTTTAAAATAAAAATATAGGACATGTGTATATTTTATTTGATGTATTTTTTAAAAAATTAAATTAAAATTTTAAAATAGTTAATAAAATTTTTAAAAAAATAACTAAATCACAAAAAACTGAAAACGTACGGAACCGAATCTTTGAGATGACATAACTTCACAATCTTTGATTTTTGTTTTGAGTTACTTTTATTTCAATATTATTAATATTTAAATTATTTATTTTATTTGAGTAGAATAAAAATAGATTACTAAAACTAGGTTGTAAGTAGCTAAAAATAGTAAAAATGAAATTAATTTTTATTTTATAAATGAGAATTTTTGTTTGTATCTTCAAATTTAAATTAATTGAAGCCAAAGAGTAAATTAACTTTCATATGATGTTACCCAATTTATCTGTTGTGGACCTTCTGTTTTCATTTTGCTTACCTAATATTGTCAAAAGAACATATTCATTTTTTTAATAAAATTAAAAAAAATAATTTAAAATTGTGATAAAATTACGATTTTTATATTACACCTCATGCCACATACAATGATAAATTAAAATTTTCCCATCTAAAATTAGTGCAAAAGAAATCAATCTTTAACCTCTTTGTTTCCACATCAATTGGGTTATTTTTCTTAAAGTCAATAGTAGTTTTATCAATTTTTGCTTTTCACTTGCTATATAGGATGTTAATATTTTTTTACTTAATTAATTAAACTCAAACTCTCATGTATAGGATGTTAGGTTTTTTTAGTTCATTAATTAATTAATTGAGATTCCAAGTGTTAACTCAAAATTAGCATCTCAAGTAATGTGGCAATTATCAATGTCACATTACTTCAATCATTAAAATTTTATAAAACATAAATAATTTTAAACTATATAATGATGTTTTTTAAAATAAATAAATTTTTAATAAAGAAAATTATTTGACATTGATAACTCAACTACCATGTCATGTGAGATGCTAATCTTAAGATATAATTTAAGATCTTAGCATTTCTTATAATTGTTTCTTTATTATTATTATAATAACGTTAGGAATTATATTGTTAACATTATTCATACTTGTTTTTATCTGGGATAAAATGAGCTGTCAAAAATAGTCATTAGTTAAACCTTGGCCACTTCAATATTCGACCGACAATTAGTTGCATAAATTGGGTCACCTGGTCAAAAAACCATACACTAAAATCCTGACTCAATCCCAGAGGTGGTCCCGTCACCTCTAGGATTGAGTCACCTGGTCAAAAAAACCATACACTAAAAATGAAAGTGATTTTAAGGAGGATATATATTACGAACGGGGTAATTCTTCACTCCTTAAAATCAATCTGTCCTTTCATGTGTCAGACCTTCTCTTTACTTACAAAAAAAGTCACTTATGACCATACCAAATAATAATGATGACGCAATCGATTTGAAGGAGACTTGTAAGTAATTCACTGTTAGGCCATTAAATACTCTCATTTTCGGATAACAAGCCAACAAATAACATCTATGTGGCATGCCACCTCTTCAGTATAAAAAGGTAGTTGTCTACAACAAGAAGGGGATCTTTTGGAAGCTTAAAAAAAAAAAAGAGAAACGAGATACACTTATTCTCTATGGTTAGAAACACAAAAAGCATAACTTTTGGGAAGTTGACATCAATCCTCCCTCTCTATTTCCTCATGTTCACTTTTACTCTCTTACCTTTATTAACTTAAGCATCAAGGTTTCTATGCTAAAGAGCCTGACACCATATTAGAACTCCCATCGTTTTGCAAGCTAGCGGTGATGAGAGGTGGAAGGCAATTTTGGAGCAAATCACTTCATAAGAATCTAAAATCACCTTTAACTTAACCAAAATGATGAAATTTTGATGAAGAAAATGCAAGGAGAAGTGGAAGGCAATTTTGGGGCAAAATTCCCAATTATTTGCTTTTTGCTTTTTTCTTTCCTAAAATTAAATATTAAAATAATTTCTTATATATTTTTTCTAATTTAATAAAACATTAATTAAAATAAAATATATGAAAATTATTTTGTCAAATAGATAGATAAAAATCAAACACATCACATATTTATCAACAACCCATTTATAAACTAGGTGTAAGGCCAAAATGTAGCCACTTGTCAACATATTATTTGCTAGGATGAAAATGTCAACATACATCACTCATAGCATCACCAAGCTTAGGTTAATCAATCATATTACCTTCGCTTAATTTATTAGAGTAATGTATATAAAATAATAAAGAAATAACCGAGCTAATTTTAGGCAAGACTCAATAAGTTCACCGTAAAGCTAGTAGTAAACAATATAATCGAATTAAACTTTTTTAAATTCTTTTATATAATAAATTAAACTCTTTAACTCTTTTACTTAATTAATCTTTTACAAGATTAATTAAATATATCCACATACCAATATTGACACTTGACCATATAACACGGTCCCCCAAATTATAATAAAGTGCGAAGTTTTAATAATAAACCTTTTTGTCATCAATTACTGTGAAATTTAATCATTCTATCACACAATGTTCCGATTGGATCAGACGTATGCTATAATTGTCAAACCTTTTTAGATCCAATGTTATATATAATAAATAACAGATAACGACTCTATTGTGTATATCCATTGAAAACATACTTCTAAATCGCACATAATATACAACCTCAGCCAAGGATTTTACGAGTTAAATCTGAATTATTCACATAGAGTATTCTATCTCAAACACTAAGATTGATAGATCCTTTCTCGAACATTCACGTATCTTCTTAAATATTTCACCATACCCAATGACTACCTATCACAAACTTATATACAGACTTGCCCCGAGCAGTATCAAAGTATAACAATTCACTCACAAGGTAACCATAATATTGTAAAGTCTAAGAATTATTTACACCACTAATACAACAATTATTCAATTGATAATTAAGTATAATTAGCAAATGAACAATTTATACGAGTGTGCTCAGTGAACTCATACTCAACCAATGAGCACCTATACACTTCCTTTAGTATCTCCTCATAAGTAATCTATGAGATCAATTATCCTATCACATAGAGCAAGAATAGTATATACTAGTCTTTTTGATACTTTAAAAGTCCTATTTTATAGTCCCACTATCACACCCGTGTGTGTACCTTAAGGGCATATTCGTAACTTCATCATATTTTCTGTTCATGATTTTGCATCCATC
>JAVXUL010000006.1:986958-1003575 GCA_035590515.1 Trichilia minutiflora | reverse complement strand
TGCCTTAGTGAGAAGGTCAGTGATATTCTCCATTGACGTTGTCCTCTGGATAATGATCTTTCCAACACCAATAAATTCTCTCAAGATATGACATTCACGCTGAATGTGTTTGGATTCTTAGTGTATTTTTAATGTGCTCTCGATTTCTTGGCCTGATGATTGCACCTGTGTTATCATATAACACAGATATTGGATAGGTCATACTAAGAACTGCACCAAATTTGAATACGAATTTTTGCATCCAAACAGCTTCCTTTACTGTTTCTGAAGCAACAATATATTCAGCTTCAGTAGTGGAGTCAGCTATTATCATCTGTTTGAAACTTTTTCAACTAAAAACATCTCTATTACAAAGAAAAATAAAACCTGATGTCGACTTTCAATCATCCATGTAAGCTTAAAAATTTGAATCTGTGTACCCATGAATACTTAACTCTTGAGATACATAATATAAAATCAAATTCTTAGTTCTTCTTAAGTATTTAAGGATTGTTTTCACTGCTGACCAATGTATTTCCCCAAGATTGGCCTGATATCTACTAGTAACGCTTACTATATATGTAATGTCAGATCTTATACAAAGTATGACATACATCAAACTACCTATAGTCAATGTATATGAAATACTATACAACTATTGACGCTCCTCATCGGTCTTTGGACCTATATCTTTAGAAAGATGAAGACCTTAATTAAAGGACATGAGACCTCTCTTAGAGTTCTCCATATTAAACTTCTTCAATATCTTTTCAATATACAAATTTTAGGATAATCCAATTATCCTCTTCAATCTATCTTTATAGATTCGAATTTTGAGAATATAGGTAACTTCTCCTAAGTCTTTTATGGAGAAGGTTTTGGATAACCAAATCTTTACCTATGTCATTATGCCCACATTATTACCTATCAAATGTATGTAATCTACATACAATATCAAGAATATGATTGTATGATCTTTAACCCATTTATAAATACATGGTTCATCTGAATTTTTGATGAAGCTAAACACTTTAACTGTCTCATCAATCTGAATATTCCAGTTACGAGAGGCTTGCTTCAGTCTATAAATAAACCAATACAACTTACATACCTTATAAGGTTCAGCAGAGGACACGAATCTGACAAGTTATTTCATAAACAGATTTTTCTCTACATAACTATTAAAAAAACTGTTTTCACATTCATCTGCCATATCTCATAATCATGATATACAGCAATGACTAGCATTATACAAATGGACATAATCATCGCTACAAGCAAAAAGGTCTCTTCATAATCCAATCCTGGTTTTTAAGTGTTATCCTTCACAATCAAGCAAGCTTTGTAGGTCTCTACTTTTCCATCCTTCCCAATCTTTCTTTTTAAAATCTATTTATTATCGATAAAAACTATTCCTTTTGATAGATCAATAAATGCCTATACCTCATTCACATATATGGACTTGATTTTCAATCTCATTATCTCTAGCCATTTTTCTGAATTCTTATCCCAGATTACCTCTTTATATGTTCTTGGATCATCAGCATGATCTGATTCTCCTACTAGATAAGATTTAAAATCTTGCTCACTAAAAAATCTATATCCCTCAGGTAACTTAAAAACTCAAGTGGATCTCCTAATTAGAGCTGGGTCAATCAATACAGAGGGTTGTTGACAGGACTCTCTTATATAAGTATTATCAGCTCGAGCTTCCAAGAACTATTTCTTCAGCTCAATTTCTCTACCTGCATCACCTTCTTCAAGAAACTCCTTTTCTGAGAAGTGCGTATTTCTACTAATCAAAATTCTCTTATTAGAAGGAAAGTAAAAATAGTATCCTAAACTATCTTTAAAATACCTAATAAGTCAACCACTTCAAATTTGGCATCAAACTTATCAGGTTTAACAAGCTTGACATATGCTGGACATTCTCAAGGTCTTATGTAATTGAGGCTGAGTTTCCTACCATACCACAACTCATATAGTGTTATCTGGACTGATTTGATTGAAACTTTATTAAGGATATGTGCTGCAGTCTGTAAAATATATCCCCATAAATATAATGATAAATCTGTAAAACTTATCATTGATCGTGTCATATCTAATAAAGTATATTTCCTTCTCTCTGACACACCATTAAGCTCAGAATATTAGTGTATATCCTAGAAACCATTCATATTTTCGGCTTCAAGACTTATAATCTTGTATAAACTTTGATATATTAATGAAAGAAGTAGTTATTTATTTACATACTTTTGCTACTTCCTTTATTTTTCATACAAATGAATAATGAATGTCTGTAAATCATCTAGATAATTTTATTTAATTGATAAATAAATTATCAAATCGTTCCCTATATACGTGATGCTGATTAGGCAACTATATCACATAGTAGGCATACTAGTTGCCGTCTAATGATACTATATGATAATATATATAGGCTGACAATATGAGTGTTATCATAAGTGCATTAGTGTGGATTCATAATTGACGAACTATTTATTGAACGAACCGAATATCGATAAATCACATGACATATATGTAGTCAATGATTTATCGATAGATTGTAATAGTGTGTAATATAATTCTTTGACCTGAGATGTCTGAAATCAGACTCTGTATGGATAAGTATATTTTATATGGTGTATACATGTAAGGCTAATCACGTCTTGTACAATAAGCAGGTTTATGTATGTTTTATTCATATCGATGTTCGGTTAACAGTCAAGATGGGATTCATTGGCTTGATACATTGGATTGAGAATTACTATTAACTTTGTCCAAGTTGAGTTTCTAATCAAATGTCTATATGATGTCTTAATTATAAGTCTGTGGCCGCAACATAATATTGACATATGTTCAACAATTCGAAAGTGTATCAAGATTAGGGTTTTGATAGTCTATAAATCCTTTCTCGATCAGGATACGATGACGAAAGGATATTACTTACACATTACATACAATTAATGAAAGGTTTAATAAAGATACTTCTTCATCATGACTGAGGGACTATGGCGCATTGTTAGATACTAACCATAATTGTTAAGCAATCGAAATATTCGGTGTCGAAATGTTCGGCATGTGTTCATAACTGAGTCACGATAAACTTTTATGGTCTACCAAGATCCTCTAATATTTTTTCATATGAGAGAAAGATAAAATATTATTGAGAGAGGGCTAGCAACCTTATGATGATATAGAAACAGGTATAACTGATACATATAACGCTTATACATATTAACGACTCTTTAAAGTATTAAAGAAATAATATATTGATATCAAAAGATTATTTAATGTAAATAATTTACCAAATTTGATAATAATGATTATTAAATATGTTAAAATATGATTTTAAGAAAAAATGATGAAAACTAAATTAAATAGTTTAATTTAGTGTAAAATGATCGTTTTGCCCCTATGTGATATATGTGTATAATTTATTGTAAATTACACATCTAAATTTGATAATTTTGATTATAAAATATATTAAAATATGATTTTAATATAAAATAATAAAATATAAATTAAAGTATTTAATTTAGATAGAAAATATCATTTTACTCTTATGTTAAATTTTGATCAAGGGCATTTTGGTGTACCATAATTATGGATTTAATAAAATTCATAATATTAATTAATTGATTAATTAATATAAATATTTATCCATTGATTTAATTGTTAAAATGATGATATAAATATAAATGACATTAATGGTTAATGTTGTGATATTTGGCATTTTACCATTTGTCCACATTTATGTATATGTGTTTAATGGTCATTGGTTAATCTTTAATGTTGGTTGCATCCATGTAACATGATTTTGGTTGTATCACAATATTTTTATTTAATTATAATATTTATTAGATAAGTCCATAATTAATTAAATGAAAATTAAAAAAGAAAAAATATATATTATCATTTTATTTTATTTTTGGCACAAGAAATAAATCAAAAATTGAGTCTCTCTCTCAAAGCATGCTTGGTCACAATGGAGGAAGAAAGAGGATGGGTGGAAAGTAAAGAGGGGTTGAGTTTTTGACCCCTCATCTCCATCACATCTTCAAGGTTGCTAAGTGAACAACAAAAGCGTCAAGGTAAGTTATCTTAATTCCCATTGTTTTCATGTTAGTAAGCCTAGGGTTTTTTGCTTAAAAACTTATAATTTATGTATGATTTAAATTATAGAACCTTCATAAAGGTGTACGAAGGAGTCATCTGTGAGATAATACCATTCTCTTTTAAGAATTTTTAAAACTCGATACTTAAATATTCACTTCCATGATCTGATCACAAAACCTTAATACTTCTTCCCGTTTGTTTTTCGACTTCATTTTTGAATTCTTTGAATCTTTCAAAGCATTCTGATTTGTATTTCATTAAATACACATACCTATATTGTGATATATCATCGATAAAGATAATGAAATATTCAAAACCTTCTCTAGCCACTATACCAAATGGGCTACATACATCATTATGTATAAGATTCAAAAGCTCATTTGACCTCTCCCCTTTACTTTTAAAGAGCGATTTCATCATTTTACCTCGTAAGCATGACTCATAGGTTGGAAAAGGCTCAAAACCTAATGAGATCAATATCCCACTAGTTTCAAGCTGTGTGAATCGTCTTTCTCCAATGTGACTTAATCTGTGATGCCACAGATACTAAGGATTAATATCAATTCGAATTTTTTTATAAGAAATGGTAGAAAGTAAATTACTATTATTCAATTCAAGGACATATAAACCATTTGTATTAACTACTTTACCAACACATACATTTCTAAAATATATTAAACATTCATTTTTATTAAACTATATAGAGTAACCAGATTTATATAGTACAAAAACAGATATGATATTTCGTACAACAGATTCAAAATACAAAATATTATCTAATCTCAAAATTTATCCTAACACAGCTGAAGCTCGCATGATCCTATAGCTTTAGCAACAACAATTGCTCTATTCATTACTCGCAGATCGATCCCATCGCCAGATAACACAGAACTATTCTATAGTACCTGCAAGGTCACACAGAAGTGAGATATAGTAGTTGAGTCAATAACCTATGAATGAATATTAGAATTAATATTTAATTCATATTCAATCATACAGTTACTATACATACCTGATTTAGCCTTCTTAAGGTTGTCGAGGTATTAAGGACAATTCATCTTCGAATGTCCCTCTACCCTGTAATGGAAACATGTTTCTTTGGGATTTGCTTTAGACTTCTTGGGAGGCGATGGATTTTTCTTCACTTTCTTTTTTCAAGATTCAACTTTTGATCTTGAGATGAGAGTTGTGGCCTTTTACTAGTCCTACTGGTGGTGGCCATATGGACATCTTCATGTCCCTTCCTTTAGTATTCTGTTTATAATATTCTTAAATTTCATTTAGTAATTCAAAAGGGTGGGCTCAACTTGATTCAGATTATAATTCATTATAAATCCTTTATAACTTGGCGGGAGAGATTGTAAAATCATATTCACTTTAAGAATATCAAGGATCACGATTCTCTAAATATCCAACTGATTCATTATATTTATCATCTTTATGACATTATCATTAGGAGGAATACCCTCTCTCAATTTTGTGTTAAATAAGGTATAACACTAATCATACTCGATAACTCTAGAATTATCACCATATAATTCCTGTAACGATCTGAGTATCTCATACGCAGACGTCACTGTCTCGTATCAAGTTTGAAACTCCCGGCTCATCGATGCCAACATGTAGAGTCGTACTCTACAATTATCTAATTGCCATTTATTAAAATCATCTTTGTCCACTTGAGGAGCATCTTCCTCATAGGATATTGGCATCTCATCCCCAAGTACATAAATGAGATTCTCAAAATCGAGAACAATTCTTAGATTTGGCAACCTATCCTTAAAATTCGGTCTGATTAATTGATTGGTATCCAATATCTTGGCAAAGACATTTAATGATGACATCTCTATATATATCAAGAGAGAACTAAAAAAAATCATACAGAAAAACAATCTATTAGTGTTATCAAATTTTTTTTTTTGAAAAATTAGTGTTATCAAATTACTACTAATGAATTTGATAATTGAACGTGTTAAGCATTAAATAGTCGATCACATCAATTCTCACTAATTAATTTAAATCCTACACTCCTTAAAACAAAATTTAAACGTTTTATTGGATTTCATAAAATTAGTGATAACGATTTCTTACTAAAACTTAATTCACCTCATATAATAGAAGTCTCTATAAATTAAATCTAATGAGTAAGAAACACCTTCTTTACTATATTTCATACAGGATTCTATCTATCCCGTGTCCTGATTTCAGATATCTCACATAATAAAAATCTTAATATCCTATATTAGTTATATTAAAATTATTGTACTTTCTAAAATAAGTTAGAGATGACATCCTAAATAATATCAAATATATTATTAAAATAATAATAATAATTAAAATAATTTTTCGATCTATAAGCCTAATCCACGAGCCCTGTACAACACAACCCTTATAGGCTGTGTTTCATGGACTGTGCCAAGTCTTCGTTTCTTTTGTTGAACTGGACCCAATCTGGCATGGCACATTAATAAGTAAAAACCTTATTTTCACGAGCCGGGTCGGTCTGTTTATCACCTATTCTAAGAAGTGTATTTTTTACCACAGATGAATGAGTTACATTTACACAATGGCGCGATGAAAGTAACCTTGGCTTACTGCAATATGAGACGTGTTTAGAATAGATTTATCTGAGTATTGTATTAGATTGAGAGTTTGGAAGACTGATGACAGCCACTTGTCTTCGGCCAACTCTGGCCACGGAATCCCATCACCGGCTAGTGACGGGGCCAGTCGTTGGAGTTGGTCAATGATAGGAGGATATAGTTGGTCTTCTAAATTTGAAATTTTCGTTGGTCTTCTAAATTTGAAATTTTCTTTGATTTTCTATATAAACATCTCAGATGTATTTTAAAAGACAGAGTAACTAAAAAAACTTTTTAAAAAAATGTATTATAACACCCAAAATATAAAAGAAGAAGAAAATGTATTTTTACATTTAATTTCGTAGAAAAAAATAAACACAATTAAGAACGTACTAAAATATAATTGGCTTAGAAGGTTGAAGTTGGCCGAAAATATAATAAAAATCATGTTCACAGATATACTGGAATTTTATCGGTATCTAAGTTGGATGAATGCGTTGCTAGTATTTTCAATTCTATAAACAAAACAAATGAAGTTAAGTCAATACACATAAAGAAAAAATTGTATAAAACAAAATCGGAGATAATTTTGCTCAATATAACTGAAGTTGAATAAAAAAAACAAGGGATGCAGAGTTACTACTAAAAATGTAATTGAATCATTGATTTTGGCTAAAATAAGCAATTTTTAAAAAAAAATTCATCCAATAAATATATACCAACTCAACATATTATTGTTTGATAAAAGTTATTGTAGATTAACTAATATCGATCTGTTGATCATTAGTTGTACAAATCAATGTCGATTAAACATGAAGTGTTTATCACTTTTCTTTCACTTCTTGACTTCCAAACAACTCCAAAATTCTTAATCTCAGTTTTTTAAGAAGTGCTTCTGTTTATTTGCCAGGATTATGTCTTCCATATATTCTGTACTCAATTTAAAAACTGTTTTTGTAACGCCAAGCCTCCAAAAGAGATATTCACCGAGCAATTCCACAGCACATGTTCTGATTGGAATCAAAATTGGAAAGAAATCGATCGAATGTTAATCTCTTAGCTTCGAGAACTTCACTATTGAGTGAAACATCTTTTTCCTTGCCTCTGAGCCTGCAAATGAAGTGACATTCATCAAGAACTTCAACAGCATATTTTCCAATTGGAATTCGAAACTACTCTCATCACTCATCAAGGAAGAAACAGATAAGCCAGTGAACATTTGTCTCTAGAGGCAATGAAACATTCAATTTTCATAAGAGGCAATGAAACATTCAATTTTCATAAGGTCTTTATCTATTGGCTATGCATTTGATATCCCCTCCAAATTGATATGAAGATTCAATCCCAAATCCAATTATCACGTCACTATGATCAACTCCATGCCTATAATCTATGACTGTGTAACAGCTAATCATAGATGCATCAATGCCAATGTCAATTCGTTTAGTTGACTGTTTACATATGAAACCAGTAAAAGAACAGAAGAATTTCCTTGAAAATCTAAAATCAAAATATATTTCATTAAAAGGTTAGTGAAAATTTTCGCCTTATTTGTGGTCGGTTAATCTGCATCGTGAGTGGCATACTACATATAGTCAACAGGCACAACCTGTTCCCGACATCTTTCTCTTTCACTTCTATGGATTTCTAAAAGAATTGGACTACAAATTCAGGAAATGAATAAGAAGCAATGCTGAATGAGAAAGAATGAAAAGACCTCCTCCTTTGCATGCTTAACTACTTATCTACATGTTTCTGGATCTCCTCAATCAATGTCGTGAATGCTACTCTACGTTCAGCACTCCATAACTCACTACCAAGTATTCTTTGCATTACTTTTAACTCTTTGGCATTTGCCTTCTGGAAAAGTCCGCGCAGCACAAGCTGTACCTCTTCTTCAACAGAATTTGGGACTCCTGAAGATGGATTATGGTGGTCCTGATCTGTCAAAGTAATACCAAAAATATTCGGCTTGGTTTCTTCTATAGAGCAACTCAATCCAGATGATGAATATACACTGACATCGGTAGGATTGTAATGAGGCATAAGCTTGTGATTCCAATATTCTGTGCATTGGTGATTTGGATCAAGAGCCTCAATCGCCTGTAACCAATTGATTCACAACCAAAATGTCATCATATGCAACACAAAGCATATACGGGAAATAGTCAATTAACCTGAGCAAATTGGCTGGGAGCTTTACCTGAACAATAGGCGGGGAGAGAAATCCAAACATTTGAAGCCCATCAATCTTCTGCAAAGGCTGCCAATGGGGCATTTCTCTTTCTTCTGATTTGCCCCTTCTTAAAATTTCTACGTTTAGTCGCTGAAGCACCATTTCCCAGCACTTTTGTGCTGACATCTTCACAAAGGTTTCACTTGGGTATTCTTCTAAAGTAACCTGATATTTATTGTGATAGATTAGAGAGGAGACAAAAGAGGGGAAGGGGAGGGGGGTGCCTGGGAAAGATCAACAGTGCTTTCGAAGGTCTGTTTTAATGATATAACCCCGATGGATAATAATAGATCATTGCAAGCATGTTTTACAGATGGTTTTTAGAACTTATGCATGAATAAAACAAATCTCTGACAACTTATAAAAATTCCATGTGGAGAGTAAGCAATTCTAGGTTTGTTTCACGATGCATTTTTTATGTCTTTATAGAAGAAAGCTCTGTGATAACTGAGATCAACCTTCTCATGTCTCAGGGATAAACACAAATCTAATAATCAAAGGCAGTTTGGAACACATCTGAATGCTGCCAGTATTCTTTTCTTCTAATGAAACATGAATAATCTAGAGTATTCAGAGTGAACTTCATAGACAGGAAGGCAGGAAACAAGTTTTGAATATCTAAAATAGAACTTAGGCAATGTAAAAGAATGACCCTTAAAAATGTTCAAAGTTACACATGTCAATTGTCAAATTAGCCTATTACGTTGCCACTTCCTCAATAAACTAAGAAAAGTGGATTCTAAATAAAAATTGAACAGGGGAAGGAATAGGATCTGAAACTTGTTTCCAATGCTATGATTTCTGAACACAAAAATGCAGAATGCATTTCAACCGATAAAAACCTCAGGCCACAATTTAAAATACATCTAGAAAAATTTAGATAGGCAGAACCCAACCTTAAACAGAGGACCAAGGAGGCCTGCATCCTGAATTTCCGAAATATAGCTACACACTTTTTCTGGATCACGCACACTATAGAAGCAAACACGACTTCTAAATCCTGCAGGATGAACCAAAATTGCAGCAACATACATTAGTAAACCTATGAATAAAATGACATTATGACTAAAACAGATATTAAAAATAGTCGAAGAAAATTTCTACTGCAGCATACCTTTTGGAAATATGGCCTCCTTACTGCACCACAACTTTCCACACATGACACACCCTAAACTTATTAGCTCGACACAAGTATCCAATTTCTTTATTTGATGGCTTCGATCAGTCGCAGACATCCTCACTTCTGACCCACTGACAATTTCAGCTGTGAATAAGTTGTCTGATGGCGCTTTTGACTGTTGTGGGAAAAAAATATCAACACCAAATAGTTTTTTACCATTAAATGGACAGGTATCCTCAATAACCCTTGAACATGAAGGCTGATCTTTGTTTGGGAATACGTGAGAATTGGATGAATTACAATCACTTTGTACTTGCATTATATCTGGTTCTTTCACTGCATCTACGCTGAAGGCCTTCCCTTGATTGCTTGCAAACAATTCAGTCTTAAGATTTTCGATAGTTTCTTTACTCGGGCTACCAGATGGCAGTGGCTTGCTTTCATGTTCATATGACATAACATCAATATTTAAATCAAAACAACTTTCCTGGTCCACCTTGGCTTTTTTGTTTATGACTTGAGTTTCATCATTAACATCATTATGACTATTTATACTGACACGAGATCCGCTTAAACCAGAAATTTCACACTTTGCCTCTGGCTGGACTACTTCAGAAGAAACATGACTATATGAACAGCAAGCATTATTTTCATCCACATTATTTTCTTTTCTTGGAGGGGAAGATGAACATTCCTTCTGTTCACAACAGTCAATTGGGAACACGGCACTCTCCACATCCACCTTCGAAGGACAATCATCATTATTACTAAAAGGAAACCATCTTAAGTCTTCAGATGCCAATTTTTTTAAAGCATCTATTCCTCCCTCTAATGCTTCAATGAGTGTTTTTAATTCATCCATGGTGTAACGGAGAAGGACAAATTTATGGTCTATGTCACATGAACAGAATTTATTTGCATGTTTAAGGCAAGCAAATCGATCAGAAGAGCACTTGCAGCCAGCAGCAGATAGGTGTAAATCATAGAAGCATGAGAAACATTCTCTCTCAGTTTTCCAATCAAAATCTTTTTCCATTTTTTTTAATTTAACACAACTAGGGAGCAACTGTAGCCCTTCCTCATTTATCTGCGCCCTCGTCTGTGATCATTACGAAAAAGAGAGAAAGACAGTCAATCTTTCAGTTTTAATATATACACACTTGTGTGTGCAAGACTGTGCAAGTGCATGATAGAGAGAGGAAGAGTTTAAACCTTAATCGCCTTGGCAAGCATGCCATCCTTCCCACATACATTTTTCCACCTTAGATTTTCGGGAGTTTCCTTCTGAAGCACTGATTGCTCCCAAAGGGCCTTAATAGCTGCCTGAGCTGATCCAAACAGCAGTTTATCATGGGAAAGAGATGTCTTGCGATGCTGCTCACTATAGAGCTCCACTGCTTGTTGCCCGTGTGCAAGCCAATCAACAGGGGCCACATTCACTGCTTCAGCACAATTAAATCCACAATTGAATCCCGAATGGTATGCCCTTGGAAACGTTAGAATGAACTCCCCACAGTGTTGAACAGCACGATATACTGGTACACCCTCTGCCTTTAGAACTGAGGGAGATAGTTGAGTGACCTGGTCCAAGAGAAACATTATGAATTTTAGACCAAAATAGGATCATAAATTAAGCCACCATCAACGTAGGAATAGAAGCCAAAATTTTTAATATCCTTCTACAATCAGAAGAAATGTCCAAGAGGGGTATGACAAAAATTGGCCAATGTTTCTGGAGTGCATAACAACAATCAACTAGTAAAAGACAGTTTAAGAGAAAAACAAGCCATAAAAAGACAGAGATATAGCCTATAGGCCTAAAACAGAGGATTTCCAAAGATGTATACTGTTCCAGAACTTTTAAATAGATTTTAACAGCTCTACTTTAGTAAGACTGTCTTAAAATTTATAAGTCTAGTCTAATGTTCAGAGGTTCAAACTGCAGCAAACTGCAGCAAGATCATTAGATAAAAGTAGCATCTGATCTTCTAGAATCTCTCGTATCATTATCTTAAGTTCATTGGTTTCCTCTCTTTTTATGCTTCTTCTCCCTCCACTTTACACCTACCCAAGTCTTACACCCTTCACTGTTTAGTTTGCCCACACCTGCTGCCAGAAGTGCATTAACATGTATTCACTCATTTCTAACATCTGATGAGGCTTTCACCCCGTTTAGTCTCTTAAGAAATCAAAGAAATACAAATACAAATTCTAAAGACTGAAAAATAAGTAGCACAGCTTGCGTTCCACGATAGAGCAATCAATGATTACCCTTTTCAATAATTAACGTCATGAATGAATATGTGCTTAAGCAAAGGACATTTAGAAGTGTTGGCCAAGCATAAGAAAAGAAGCTGTAATATTTGGGAAACAAAAATAATTCACTTACTAGTTCATGCAATAAATGAGGTTGTTCTTCAAACAAATCGGGTAGATGCTTTCGCATTGCATTCT
Source organism: Trichilia minutiflora (assembly GCA_035590515.1). Lineage (NCBI taxonomy): Eukaryota > Viridiplantae > Streptophyta > Magnoliopsida > Sapindales > Meliaceae > Trichilia > Trichilia minutiflora. The sequence continues at coordinate 991,085 of JAVXUL010000006.1, read as the reverse complement.
CCAAAGTAGAAGCATGGCTTCCAGGAACTCCATACCATATTTTTGGAGAGCCCAAGTGCAGATAATTTAGCGAATATAAGTGGTGATCCTCAACGTGCTGTTTGAAACCAAAAAGAAAAAATGACACGACCTAGTAAATTATTTGCTTTGAAATGCAAGAAAATAACTATTTCACATTACAGGAAGTGGTTACAGCATAAGCCGCATCAATCTATTTCGGCATTTGTTGATAGAAAACACACAAAACTCTAACATGACTAGTTTTGGGATAATAATTACAAACTACTAATTGCCCATCCTCTAATTCAAAGGAGGAGAGCATTGCTGAAATGGCAATAACAAATAATAAATTTTTTACTCAAATTAACTCCAGTTCCTAAAACAATTGGACAAGAGTAGATGGACAGATAGAAGATTGCATCCCATTTTAGGTCAAAATTTAAAACTATAATGACTTATGGTGACTCATGGAGATGACTGAAGTAAGCCTAACTAGTACATCCAAGGACAATCACGAGGAAACAGAAGGTTTACTACTGTGACTTTCCTAGCTACAAACAAAGAGAATACCCGGCATTTTATGTCAATTTAATCCATTGTGAACTTTGACAGTAGTAATGTGCATTACATACCCAACAAAACGACGAGAAACACATCCCAACATAGAGCCATGGCACCAAAACTCCAGAGATATCACTTCCTTCAAAACATAGCATAGAACCTGGCAAGCGCGGTAAGTTGTTTAGATTCCAGCCTGATACTACATACTGCTCTGAATCACTTTCAGTTGCCATGGATGATGCCTTAGGAAACCCACTTGCAAATACTCCTGTTTCTAAGTCAGCCCCATAGTGTACCTGATATAAGATATAACAAAATTCATCTAACATTACCTAAACAAATATATAAATGGAGAAAAAGAAAAAAAGCTATTAGAAAACCAAATATCATACCTCAACCTCATCTGTCGGTCGCTCAACTATCCGCCAGTATTCACCTTCAATATCCTCCACAGAGGGTTCCCATCTCTTGTGTTCAAACCCATTAGATTTCAGGTCCTCCATAGCATCCTTCATCCCGAAGTAATACTCTTTAAAATTGTCAGCATATTTCTGAAAATCTGTGAGTGTGAAGTCTGGTCCTGACTGAAACCCAAACTTCTCACCATTCTCAGAAGCAATGTGAGCTTCCAAACCAGAATTGGAATTTCTCCTGGAGGATCCTATTCTTGACTGCCTCCTTCGTTTTCGCTTTCGGCTTCTGATTTTCCTTCTCATGGGCTCCCTATTCTGCAGCAAGTCTACTTGCTGAGTTCGGGTAGAAAACTTAGCATTTTCCCATATATCTTTTTCTTTAAGAGGGCATGGTGGAGTCCAGGAAGTTGGGGGAACAATCCGACATATGCCAAAGCATTCTGCTTTTGTACGAATCTTTGCTATATATCCCAGTGTATCTTTGAACTCCTAGTAAATGGAACATCACATAATAAATAAACAGAGAATGATATTGCTATCAAAAATGCCAAAATGAGATTGCTGTTTTTTGAATACCTCGACAGTTGGGTAGAAGACAGGTGCTTCATCAATTATAGGTCTGCATGCTTCAGCTGGATTCCACCTAGCTGAAACCTGAAATGGTAATCTTCCTTATATAAGTATCATGACTTAGTGGGAGAAAACTAGAGAGAATTGAATCCTATACCTCAATTTTCTTGAAAATTAGCACTTCTGATAACTAGTCATTAAATGTAAGAAAATGAAATTTCAGAACTAGAATTACTCTATGACTTAGATTTTCAGTTTAAATACAATGGAATAAAATTGTTTACAGTGTTAAAATTACGGAAATTCCCAAATCATTATTCCCTGAAACCAAAAATATTACTATGATGAAGCTATCAGAAAGAATATAACACCTAGGATATTAATAAGGTATTGCACACCTTTAATTTCTACCATAAAATGCAGTGGCTTGGCATCACAAATTATAATAACCATGTACCTTTCCACTTTGAGGACTGCCTGAGCACTGGATGGCATTTTCAATTTTTGAAGTGCACTGAAGAAATAGAACATTTATTAGAAATCTACATGGTTGGATTAAGATATCTAAATTCCCAGTAAAAAGATGATCTAATTCTAGCAAAACAAATTATACCACAGTCTACAGTAATGACACCTTTATTATGTATTTTCTATCATTAAATGCTAAAAATCAAGAATGTAGACAATTGAATATAATCAGTAAGAAATAGAATTATGACATTGACACACAGACAATGTATATCACATAAATTAGTTAAAGGCCGCCCTGTAGAAACAAGAAAATGATGTGAGAGAGAACTTAAGAATGCATTCAACAATCCGATCCAATAACCACAAAAAGATAATGGACCAATATACATTTCAAAGTATAAGATAATATGAAAACTTTTAGCAGTTTTCGGAATGAGATTCCTCTTCTAATATCTTGAATTAGCTGATCTAGACTCTATACCTTTGGGTATTTTTAACTGACATTAGCATTATTTAGGCTTATCATTAACTTGTCTTTTGCATATAGAGAATTTGTTCCATAACAAATTTTCTAAATCTAAGGACTGGGGTGCCAAAGATTTGAAGCTTGTCTGCTGAAGAGTAATACTTCCCAAAAAGAAAAAACATTGACATAGCTTTAAACATCTAAATTTGTGAATGCATATGAAAGGAAAATCAGTTTAGTATTGCACCTATTTCAAAGGATTCTCTTTTCTCTCAGTCCCTCGTTCTAAAATATAATTCTTTACGTTACAAAATAAAGTCTATACATAGATTATCTTGTCTCATTCTATTAGCTAGTAGTTTGAACAAACTCATATATAATCAATAAATTTCAGGACCTACTCCTAAATTTATTCGATATCTCTACATAGAAATCCAGATCATGACCAAAAATAGACAAAACAATCAGAATTCTATCTCTGCAGACAAATAGGAGATCACAAAAGAGTATGCCCTAATTGACATCATGGACAGAGGAGTAAAAAACACCAGATTATAAAGAAAATTGCTAGAGAACAGAATGCAAAGTAATCAAATATAGTAATCCCAGTTAACTATATAATCAAGAAAGCAAACGTGCAACTTTGTAATACACCATAAACAGGAAATATATCTGCATTTTATTGCACAAAACTAATCAATATGAACAAAGGTAAAACATAAAACATGTGAAATACCTAATACTAACAAGATAACAAATTCATTAAATTGAAAAAGATGACACAGAAAACTAACTTTTTTGTTTGGAGAATCTGCAGCCAATTTGAACTGTTCCATAGATTGCTAGAGGAACTACTGAGACCTAATTATCAAAAATACCCAATTCCCAGAAACACGGAAAACACTTCCTTAAAGTAGTTTTATTTTTCTAAATGAAAAATAAAATAAAATAAATATAATTCAAATGATCATGAATTAAATTGCATTAAGAAAAACATTCTTTGAAAATTTTAATTTTATTTTTAAAAAAAACCACCGAGCTCGAATTGACTTAGTAAACCCTAATTAAACAAGAAACAAGATTTGAGAATCAACCCAACAATAGATTAAAATTAAAAAATAAAAATAAAAAGATGCGGTAATTGAAAGGAAGCTAAAAGGATGTAAGAAAGGCAAGAACGGCTAAGATTTTGTGCAAAGACTTGGAATTTCACCATTTTAAGTAATTTTAAATGAAGAATAATTATATTTATAATCAGTAATTAATAATTTCATAATTCTAAAAAAAGAAAGATTAAAATTAGTGTGAAATAAGGTTTCCTCTTCAGAGAAGTAAGTTGGATCTGACAGAGAGAGAAAACAAAACAAATATAAAGATAAAAATAAAATATGAAAATAAGAATCAAAGAGATAGGGTCAACATGAAGCCGCCGAAACGGGTATAGAATTAACAGAAACCAACTAACTATAATGAAAAAGTGACACGTGTCATCTGATTCTGACGCTATTTGTGTTGTATTTAAAATTATTACGATTTTAATTAAAATTGTTTATTTTTAAAAAATAACGTAAAATAAAATTTTTAATAATATATAAATAATAAAATATTTAAAATATTTTTATAAATTAATAAAATCGATCAAAATC
>JAVXUL010000006.1:965498-977568 GCA_035590515.1 Trichilia minutiflora | reverse complement strand
CTACAAAGGTATTGGTTTCTTTGTTCGTTGCCATCACAATTGTTGCAGCAGCAGTAGCACAAAATGCAAGCATCCTCAAAACCAAAATAACCCAATCTTTGTTCTTGGTTACATCCACCGTTTTGGTTGTACCCTCTGGCTTTCCTTCATTTTCTAGAGCCATAGTTGAAGTTTGAAGTAGCTAGCTTGAGAAAGAAGAATCAAAGAGAAACAGAAAGACAGAGTGAAAATGATGGAAAATTTTTATGTTTGCTTGTAATGAAAGGAGAATAGTGAAATGGGTATTATATAGAAAGATTTGAGAGGTAAAACAGATGACCAAAATCAATTGTAGAGTCTAACAAGGCAAGATGTTAGTAGTTTTCTTTGGGTGGTCTAACCAACTACTTATTCTCCCATCAAAGTGTTTGGTGGGTGGGAAAATTTAAAACTCTTCATCGTGTAATAAGATGTATAAAGAATTGGTTTTCATTGTAAAATGACAATTGGCAGCATATAGAGTCAATATTTATCTAGTAAATTCCAATTAATGCTCCCATTCAATGATACCATATAATAAAAAAACAAATTTTAGATTTATTTGGCAACAATATTTTGTAATTTTAAATTTTGTTTTAAGAACTTAATTGTGAATAAATTTTTAATTCTAAAATCATGAACGAATTACAAAACAATCTTAATTAGTTCATATATATACGTACACACAATTATGAGAGAGCGAGAAGAGGGGTTAATTGACCTAAATATTTTAATTTAATTTAAATACAAACAACACACATACCTCATCAAGCAAACAATAACCTCAATTTACCAAAACCAGCTCAAAACATAAATGTCAAAAATAATGAAGTAAAAATATACAAATTTATTGAATTCAAAAAAATTTACATGCTTCTTCCAAATACCGCCTTTCCGGTTTTATATACGCAACATAAATAAAATCGGTTCTGCTAATCACACAAATAGAGGGAACATTGTGCCCCTTTCTACTAGGAGTCTCCTCAAAATGTACAACACACCTTTTAATCTCTTCAGAACCTCAAACTAAAAATACTGTTTCTTTGTTTGTGTTTTTTCCTCGAAATAAATGTCAATAATAGCCATCATCAACATAATATACACAAATAATTTCCATATCCGTCTTTCCTGTAATGTATAACAAGGATTAGGTCTGCTTCCTACCGAATCAAACAGAAAGATACTCAAAACCCGTTGGGCTATTTTTTTTCTGTTGTGATGCCAACCACCACATTGCTCACCTACAATACCCACAATTTTAGGTTTCATCAGTACAAATTGTTTTGCTTACAAGACAAAAATCTAGAGAGAAAAGAAAAGAAAATGTTGTTGGATATAAATTTGGTTAAAAATCCTACCAATTTCCCACTTTCGTCAAGAGACATAGGATTTTCAACGACAACGGTTTGGCTCTGAGGATGGGGCATTGGCTGCAAGGAATTCATGGAAAGGAGGTCACAGGATTCAACACGCATCAGATAAGTTAAAACTTCAATAAGTTCCTTATCAGCAAATTCAGTAACTTACCATTGAAGAAGGCAATGTACCAGAGGTGGACATGTTTGCTGGAAGTGGAACCCTCACATTTGCCATCTGCAAATAAGATAGAAAGCGCGTGAGAGAGAGAGAGAGAGCAGAACTCACAAAGGTTTCAGAAGAACACGTAAGCAAAACATATAATGGTGATTTTGTTAATAGAAACAATCAGCAATTATTACAAACCAATATGGAATAAACAAGCAAAGAATTGCATCAATAGCAGCTTACAAGAGTGCTCCATTCAAACATGATCTAACCAAAATAAACTGTAAAACACACAGCCATGGTCCTATAAAGTAAATAGCACAAAACTCTGATGTATCACCATCAAGCTTCCGAACTTTCTTTATAAAATACAACAGGCAGCAAAAGATTTAAATCATACACTTGTCCACAATTCTTTATAATTAACTTCATTATCATAAAGTGGTTTTCCAATCAAAGTCGACCAGCAAATGAATAACTATTGCATGCAGATGCTATCATATCTAATTGAAATGAAAGCACTTTAACAGTTTTAGTCACACCACAGCACACAATAAATTTGGCATCAGATTAGAGCAATTAAAAACATAAATTTATAAATTGAAAATCCCTATAAGATCACAAGGATAGAAACCACCACAAGGCCAAAGTTAACGAATATATAAATGCTAAATAACTATTTGCACAATCAACAATTAAACATGTTGAATTATACTTACACCAACATTAGTAACATAGTGACAGACGGCACATTTTACTGATGGAGAGCCATATGGATACATAAGTATCGTATGGCAATGGCTGCAGTTGACATGAGCAATCTGGTTTGATGCTGTTTCACAAACAGGAAAATAAAAGGTAAACACGTCAGTAAACAAGCTGAAGAGCCCCCATATATATACATATATAAATAAGGCGGCAGATAAAGCTGGATAAAAAGGAAGGATTAGAAATATCCATACGTGCAAAGAATGAATAAAAATGAAACGATGGAATATATAAACAGGCAGAGAACCAATGATAAGAAGCCAAAGATACAACATTAACTGCATCCATTTCCTAAAAGTTTACAGAACAGGTCCATGGCACAAATTCTAGTATGAAACTTAGAGAAACCAATATTCATAATTTCACCACTAGAGAAGAGTAATGAATTAAACTCGGCATTAGGTTGATGGCAGTAAATAGCTCCAATGTCGTATTGAAGGTAGAATTCATCAACCTCCTTATACAGCCTATTTATGTCCTAGGAAGGGAATGCCAACATAAAACTTATTCTCACCATTTAAAAATTCACCACTAGAGAAGAGTAATCATTTAAAACTTAAACTCAGCATTAGGTTTACAGCAGTAAACAGCTCCAAAATATCATCTTGGAGGTAGAATTCATCAAGCTCCTTATACAGTCACTATTTATGTCCCACAGTGGTAGGTGATACGAACCTAAAACTTAAACTTAGCATTTAAAACTTCGCCACTAGAGAAGCATAATCATTTAAAACTTAAACTCAGTGTTAGGTTGACAGCAGCAAATAGCTCCAATGCCATCTAGAAGGTAGAATCCGTTGAGCTCCTTATACAGTCACCATTTATGTCCCACAGAGGTACGAGATACCAACCTAAAACTTAAACTCAGCATTTAAAACTTCGCCATTAGAGAAGCGTAATCATTCACTATTTATGTACTACAAAGGTAGGAGATACCAACTCAGTAAAAAATTTTCACCAATTAAAAACTCCCTAAAGAAATGCTCTTAAAAGAAGAATACTACCATCGCCTTTGCAAAACTAGTAAGAAAAGGGGTCCCAACTTCTAAATTTGTTTGTAGTGGAAAAAAAACATTTTGGCATGAGATTATACCTATTGAGTGCAGATAAGTAATGAGTTAAATGCATCTTGAAAATTCAAAAGAGATTTCACATTTTTTGAGGCTTAATGAAGTTCACATTTTAGGATGAAAGTATATTTAATATACCTGGATCAAGATTCACAGTGTGACAACAATAGCATCTCACACTTGTTGCACCACGTGCATACATTAGCAATGTCCTGCAACCTCCACATATAAGCTGAGCAATTTCCATTCCTGCAGAGCCATGGTACAGACTGGTGATCAAACATCCATACTCTATAATCATAAGATTTAATTATATAACTGTTTAATTTAAGTTCCATTAGTGTATTTTCCTCATGTGCAGTTTATTAACTAGTACATAGAAAATTTCCTCCTAAGTACACGAGGGAGTGACACAGAGGATAAAAGGGAAGAAAAGAATAGAAATAAGAAAAATTGTGCCAAGATAGAAAGTTAAAAGAGTTTACAAAGGGATGGGGAGAATGCGAGTTGAAAAGTGTACAAACAGATAGGGTGACTTAGAGACGGAGGTCAGAGAGAGAGAGAGAGAGAGAGAGAGAGAAGCAAGGAAATAAAAAGTTAAAAGCTGTTTGCTATTGTCATCTATATCGAAAAGTTACAAAACGGTAAAAATTCGGATCAATTTCATATTTTATGACTTTATTTTCCACGATCAGTCCATTTATTAGGGCTCAATGGTGAACCTCCCAACCAAACTCTTGGCTATGCGACTGAAAGTGAGAATTGCTAGTACATGTCATCCAGAAGCAACCATGAGACTGTTAGCATAAGATGAACATTAATCGCCTGCACTCCATTCCCTCGTTTTCAATGAAAAATCCTATAAAATTCAAAGATTTCAGCTAATTGCTGAGGAAATAAGGCCCAAATCAGGAATGGAATATACTCTCAAGACTGGGGAGAAAGACATGGTGTTGGAACTAAGACATTCTAAATTAAAACTCTGAGGTATATAATCTATAAAGTTTGCATTGTATAATTCACAGCAACTCAAAACTAGTAACATTTGCTAAAACACAAGATGAAACCCTCCACCCTATTACAACAAGTTAGAACTCTAGGAGATCTTTTCAAGACATCTAGCCTACAAAGCTAACCAGTAACTGAATAGTGCATGAAACACCAAACAAACTGCTAATGTAGCAAGCAGGATCAAATATTCTATTTCAAATCAACAACTATTTCAACTTTTAGGCACCAATACCAATAGTAAACAATGCCCATTAGAGTGGAGAGGAGAATTCACAGAAAAACTTTTGAAACAAACAGATAATAAACAGAAGAAAAATATTTGCATCCCAAAATTTTCAACCCATCAAACATTCAAGTATTTAAGAATGAAGGAAACATAAAAAGTGCAAAGTATTTTCGCACAAAAATTCCATTAAATTTTCAATTAAGACGCAAACTGAGCAACAACATATACCCGATGTAATTGTATTACATAGCGCACAACGAACACTGGTGGCTCCTCTAGGATAAAGAAGAACGCTCCTACAACCACTGCACACAATCTGACTCTGCATGGCTGAAATTCATCAAAACATCAAATGATACATCTTTTCCAAGAGAATTTATAGAAAAACTATAAAGAATTGTTATAGCCCACCACAAAATTCATGTTTACAAAGATTATACTAGAAAGCAACAATAACCTCTATATTTCTGATTAGAAAAAAAGAAAAAAGAAAATTGATAAACACAACGAAAACCCACGATTTTGTTAACCATAAAAAACCCATGAACATGCAATAAAACATGCATTCAAAGGAGATACATATAAATGAGCACTAATTTAAATTCATCAACAGAATCATCTTCAAAGACCCCAATTTCTCTAATAAAATAAAAACAATTCCAGATAAAAATCCCTAGAAAGTCCCACTTTCAGATTCAAATTATCAAACTCTAAATGCAACGAAAAGAATCACCTGAATAGATTCAAAGGGAACCAACCGATTTCGACAAACCTCACCCTCAATCAAGAATTTTTTTGGATAAAAACAAAAAATTCTCAACCTAAATTCAATTCAACCATAAGCCAATCGAAACGAGCCCCTTTTGAACAATTCCAAAAAATTATATATAAATTGAAAAGACGGAAGAAGATCCAGTCTTCTTGTTTTTACCTTGTATACGAAAAGACTTGAAATTGAATCGATCTATTGCTTTCTTGAATGTGTGGTGAATATATAAATAAATAAAAATAAATTAAAAAATGGAAATTTCTGAGTTTCTCGGTAATCTTTGGTCTGATTGGAAATGAGATGGAATCCTTCAACGAGAAAAACGATAGAACGGTATTCTACTTAATTCTGCCTTATCAGGGGCCTTTTTGTAATTTTATTACTTTTTCTATTTTTATTTATATTTAAATTAGAATCAAATATGGATTTTATTATAAAATAATATTTATTTTTTTATATTTAAATAAGAATTGAGTTATTTTAATTTGGTATTTTGACTTTTAAATGTGATATAAATTCTTAATAAGTTATCTATTTTCCGTTAATATTTAAATTTTTTTTAAAAAAATTGTTAAAATACATTTTTATTAGTTAGTCGAATATAAAATTTTGTTATAGCAAGTAAAAAAGATTTTAAATTTTAATCTCACTATTTTTTTTTTGCATGAAAAATAGAAATTTGCAGTTAATCATGTATTTTTAGTTAAAAGATTATGAAAAATATTTTTAGTTAAAAATATTTTTTTCGTTGTTTAATTGATGAAATTTTTTTAGATAGAGTAAAAAAAAAAAATTTAGAATCTTGCTAATTGAAAATTATAGTAAAATAATTAAATATTATTTTTTGATAAAATTATTCATATCTAAAAATTAAAATTTAAAGTTAACATAATTTTTTTTTTATCCTACTTTCCAAATTCTTGTACTGTCACCGAAGCCAAGTTATCATTTGTAAAAAAAAAAATTTAATTATCTTTATTAATATAAGAAAATGTCACGACGATTTTTCTACACTAGTAGATTTTTTTCTTCTTCTTATGTTTGAACTCGAAACTGTGAGACGTACGCACAGAAAGTGTCCCGAGATACGTAAAATTCATGTTTACGCATGTTTAACATAATTTTTTTTTTATCCTAACTCTTCAAACCCATGTACTGTCATCGAAGCCAAGTTATTATTTGTAAAAAAAAAATTTAATTACCTCCAAAAAAATTTTATAATATTTTTTGAGATAATTTATCTTTTTATAATTTTCTATAAATCTTCCTTAATTTGGTAAACTATAATTTTTTTTAAGTATAAAAAATATTGATTGAAATTAAATTAGAGTAAAATGAATTAATAAATTTTAGTTGAGAAAGATATATTTTAGTGTAATATTATGTTATGAAAGAAAATTGCTAACGAAATCGTAGGAAATGAAGTTTTGGAAAAGATTTAAGAGGAAATAATATATTTGGGTCGAGGGTCTGGGAAGCACACTCTTAACTCTTAACTCTTAAGTGATTTTAAATTTTGTAAATAGGAAATTGGGCGCAATTTTACGCGCATTCGATCCCGAGTGCGCTGAAAATTGACGGAAATTCGGAAAGTGGGATGAAGCGCTCCAAATGGCGCAATTTTGCGCCTTGCGCCAATTCTGCGCGCACTTAGTCCCCCGGTCAACGGGCCCACGATTTTGGGCCCATTGGCCCAATCAATTTTTTTATAAAAAACTAAAAAATATTTATTTACAAATATATTTTTATTAATTTTTTATTAATAATAATAATTTTTTTAATATTTAGAATAATAGAAATTATAATTAATTTGTTAAATTTGTTTAGAATACAATTAAAAATTAAAACTTCAAAAATGTTATACCAAAATTTATAATAATAATTATTTTTAGAGTAATAAAATTTTTATAAATGTTTAGAAAAATAATAATTACGTTAATAAAATATTAAAATTAAATTCATAAAAGTTTGATACATATATTTAATATTAACAATAAGAATATTTTATAAACTAATAAAAATTATTAATAATTGATATATTTACCCAGTAAAATAATTTATTATTATTTTTGTATTTATATTAATCTTTAAAATGTTGTTTGTTTATAAGAAGTTGTAATTGTCAATAATATATTAAGGTAATATGTATTAAATGTTTTAATTAAAAAAAATAATGAATTCATTTCGTTATACATTTGTTCACAGTTATGGCCGAACAGTAATAATAATCACATGGTTCGAAGGTTTTTGAAAAATCACAACGAACAGCGAGAAGGTATACACAGGAGGTTCAATAATGCCATTATGCGTGAAAGAAAACGTTAGATACGAAGAATTTATACAGATGTTGTATGAGACGTATCAAATTAACCTTGCCCGTTCTATAATTAGGATGAAGGTAATATTTTCAGAGAATATACAACCCTCAATGGCGCCTCAGATCATTGCTGATATAAATAATAAGGTCAGTTTTCGAGCTTTTTTGAGTGCCAATAATCTTGCATACGTTACAAGTATGAGAGGTTATTGTCCCTTATTTGTCCCATTGAAGATATTGGTGAGGTAATTCGTAGTAGGCCAAGTTTTTTACAGTGTCGAAATAATAATATTCCTCATGTGCCTTCGTATCGATCATCCAGTGGAAGTAATACATTAACAAGTGTGGTTCCTGCAATGCCAGTACAAGTTGAATACGGTAGTCCTTTAAATTTGAATAATATAGAGCTTCCAGAACATTACTCCTCACCCATACAGAATGAAAAGCCATATATTACAGAGTATCATGATCATCTACCATCTCAAGTACAAGCTACAGAACATGAATATTAGGCTGAAGAGGTCGACGGTGGGGGTAATGATTTTGTTTTTGGTGATAAAGATCATATTGAAAATATGGATAGAAGTCATGCCAATAGAAGAGCCCACGTAACTCTCTCATCAACCTCGAACTAATACATTAGATATTTGCCTCTTATGCCACTGTCAATAACTATGTCAAATGATGCCTCATCGAGTACAGACTTGGATGACGTGTGTGTTGGTAAAATTTTTGCAATGAAGCATGAACTACATGATAGATTAGGTTTAATGGCACTAAAAAATCATTTTAAAATCAAAGTGTGCAAGTCCACTATGGATCGATTTGAGGCCAAATGTAGAGGTGAGGGTTATAAATGACGAATCCGTGCAACGAAGCCTGAGAACGATGAATTTTTTCAAGTAACTACAATGAACACAATCCATAGTTGTCAGCAGGACGAGTTACAAGAAAGGCATCAACAAGCAAGCTCCCGATTAATTGGTCAAATGATAAAAGATAAGTATGCAGACATTAATAGAATTTATACACTTAGAAAAATTCGTGATGACATTCAAATGGAATATAGGATGTGGTTGTCATACTCAAAGACGTGGCGCAGTAAGGAAGAAGCTTTGAGACTGATGATTGAAGATTTGACACTGTTATACAAGGCACTCTCACTGTATAGTCATATGCTGGAAGATAGGAACTCAGGTAGAGTTACTGCATTTGTCAAGGACGATGAAAATAACTTTTTATATTTCTTTATAACACTTGGTCTTTGTATCCATAGATTTCAGAATTATATTAGACCTGTGATAGCGATTGATGGTACTTTTCTAAAGGGCAAATATCGAGGAACATTATTTTTGGCCGTTGCTCTAGATGGAAATGATCAAATATTTTCCATTGCCTTCTGTATTGCTGATTCAAAAAATGATGCTAGTTGGGAGTGTTTTTTTGTGAAGTTACGTGAAGCCATTGGTCTGGTCGATAACTCAGTGTTCATTTCTGACTGGCATAATAGCATTCAAAAAGAAATCCACACAGTCTTTTCAGATGCAGTTCATGGTTTTTGCACCTATCATATATCCGGTAATATCAAGTTAAGGTACAAGATGCGATCATGGAAGACAGACACTTTCATGCAAGCATATTTCCAGGCTGCAAAAGTGTACTGAGTTGGTGACCTCAACGAATATATGGCTAGTTTGAGGGCGATGCATTAGGAGGCAGCTAACTACCTAGAGCTTAAGATTGAGGTTCATAAATGGGTTAGGTCACAATTTTCATCTCATAGGTATGACATGATGATTACAAACATAGTAGAGAGTATGAATGCTTTGCTTAAGAATGGACGTTCCCTTCCTATTGTGTCTTTGATCGAGTACATTAGATCCGTGTTGCAGCAATGGTTTTGTGATCGTTAGGAGTTGACTGTTGTAAGAGAAGGGTTACTTACTGAAGCAGCTAAAAAAAAATTGATGATCAGATGGAGTTAGCCTGGACAATGATTATCGACCCCATTTCACATTGGCAATTCGAGGTAACAGATTATGGAAAGGTCGACATTATTAATATAGAAGAAAAGAGTTGTAGTTGTAGAACGTTTGACTTGCAACAGATCTCATGCGCTCATGCACTTGCTGTTTGTAGACACGTTAGACTATCGTATAATTCTCTGTGTTCGATGTTCTATACAACTGAAGCACTTGTTGTAGCATATGCAGAGCCAATTCAACAAGTGGACGATGAGATAGACTGGGTTGATCCCTCGGAGGTGCGAGAAATTAACATCAATCCTCCTGTTCAGCGTGTGCCCGCTGGGCGACCCCGAAAATAATAAATTTCATCCGCGGGGAAGATATTATGAGGAGGAAGTGCTCTAGGTGTCATGGTATTGATCATAATAGAGCAACATGTAAGAATCCAATTCCTCTACACTCTAATGGATAAGCATGTCTAATATTATGTTGATATTGTTAGTGTAAGCATTTTCTTTTCTATTTGTTTGTTTAAATGCCAGGAGAAGACTTGTATTTAATTATGTATCCTTCATGGTTTAATTGTAGATTATATTTTATTTGCAGGTTGATAAGGAGCTATAAAGGTGACATGCAAAAGTTTTAGACTTGTTATGATGCAATTGCTATAATATTTGTTATCAATTACTATTTGATTAAATAGTTTTATAGCCGTTATAATACAATTGTTTTATGTTATGTATTAAGATGTATGTTGATTCGTAATTATTAAATTCGATGGATACTTTCTGATGATACTTATGTTACCGTAAATATTTGAGTTTCGCCGATGATAATTAATTGTTGGTTCCACATTTTTTGAAAACACTACTTATACAGTTGATGGAAAATTCGTACAACTCTGTATTTAACAATTGTATAATGCTTGAATTTGAAGATAAAACTTTTTTTTGGCCTGAAAAAAACCTGGAACAAATTTAATTTTCACAATAAAAAATCTTTGGTCCTTAACGGCAACATATTAAAGGAATGCATATGAATTTTAACCCCAAAACACGTATTTTCGGTTAATTCTTTCAAAATATATTAAAATGGGAATAGTATACTATAGACGTCTTAAAAAGAAGAATTTTAAGATAAAATGAAAAAAATAGCAAAACAAAAAAAGAAACCCAAGAAATTAGATAAACGTTAAACCAAAAAACAAAGAACGAAAAACTGAAAAAATAAAAAAAAATAACAAAGAAAATACATAAAAAGAAAAAAATTAAAAATAATCGAAAAAATAATACAAACTAAAAACACCGTAAAAACATAAAATAAAATAAGAAAATCGAAAAAAAAAAACCTCAAAACAACAAAAGAAGAAAAAAAGAAAAAAGCAAAGAAAAAAAAAGGTGACCCCAAGAAAAAAAATTAATAAAACAAAGAGGAAAAAAAACAAATATCCAAAAAAAACGAAATAAAAAAAAGGATAATCAAAAAGAAAAATAAAAAAATAAAAAATAAATATAAAAAAATGAAATAAAAAAGATAATAAAAAAGAAAAAGAAAAAAAACACAAAACTATTGCGCTGCAACGCAGCAACGGGGCACTACAACGCCAGGCCTAATAAATTTTTTTTTATTTTTTTTGTGGGACCCAATTTTCATTATTTGCATAAATTATTAATTTTTTTTTTACTTTCCTTATTCACGTGAACTACTTAATCTCTTATCTTTGTTTGTTTTCTTCTCTTTATTTGTTTTCTTTCTTTTTTTTTTTCACTTGAACTCTTTCTTTCAATTGCCCTTGATTTCTTTTTCAAGTTTTTGTTTTCGCGTGCATTGCTTGATTTATTTTTTTATATTTTATTTAACCTTTTTCTTTCTTACAGGGAATCCTTATTAACTCTCATCCCTGTTCTTCTTCATCCGTTTGCATTTTGCTCCCTATACAAACAAATCTCTTCCTCTTCTTCTACCACCAACTCTCCTGCCAAACCTACTTCTAACCGATCAATTCCTGAATGAAGAGGGAAGATCATATGAAGCGTGTTAAGGCAAGTACACAACAACGTAACTCAGTTTCTCGTTTTGTTTCAGAAGCAGCAAAGAGACGATTCAATAAATCGGTTATTAGGCGAATAGGACTAAGGGAGCGTGGTGTTGATCTTAATAAGATTTTTGCGGCATCGGATTTGGATTATCAAATCCTTCGATGTCAATGAGAAATATTTTGTGCTCATCCGAAAGCAGCTGCCATGATTGTTGTAAAAGAATTCTATGCTAATGCCTGAAATGAATGAGCGAGAATCATTTTGCCGTGGTAAGCGAATCAGTTATGAGGCATTTGTGATTAACAATTTTTATCAACTTCAGCCCCTCTTCCCTGTTTGTGAACTAGCACAATTGACAGAG
>JAVXUL010000006.1:941970-956532 GCA_035590515.1 Trichilia minutiflora | reverse complement strand
TTTAGAAATTATTATGTCAATTATATTAATATTCTTCAAAGATTTTTTTAAACACCATTATTCCGTATAGTACCTTTAATTTATTCTTAAATTTATTATTATTATTATTATTATTATTATTATTATTATTATTATTAAATTCATACACATGCTATGAGTTAATTAAATAAATAATATTATGAAGATTATTTTTAATAAGCTTAACAATAATAATTAATCAAATACTATAAAATAATTCTTTCTATTAACTATTATAAATCATTTTCAATATTAAATTTTATACCATTTTCACTCTTGATCCAATAATTTGATTAAATTATTATTTTTAATGTTAATATTATTATTAGTGTTATTGTTAACAACTTCTTTTATTTAGTTTATTATTATTATTATTAATTCATAAATAACTATTATTATATTTTATATAAAATAATTTTTGTTTTGAATAACTTTTTACTGTCAATTATTAGAATTAATCTCAAATAATAAAACAAACTTAACAAAATAAAAAAATATTTATCAAAATTTAAAATAGACAGTTTCAAATTTATTTTTATATTAAATTCAGTTTAATAAATTTAAAACCATAAATTTATTAAAAATTTAAAAAATAATAATAAAAGTATTAATTTTCAATATAAGTTAATAAAAATAAAAATCTAAATTAAAAAAAACTTATTAAGAAAAAAAAAACACCCAAACCACACTCAAGCACGTGCAAACAACGTGCACTCAATCTCCGAGTGCACACTGTTTGCAGGCGCTAAGAGATGTGCGAACACCTCTAACAGTTTTGGACATCACCCATGACCATTCTTCAATATAAAACATTAAATACAAATTTATAAACTAAAACAATATATAATATCTAACGATTCCATCACATTTTTATACCTCAAACACAAGTAATCTATAAAATAAATAATGTATAAATTAACATTTCAAACTTAATTTAAAAAATGCCAGTAGAATCTTTAAAAATGTCAAAAATTTGACTGTTAATAAAAGTTTGAAAAATCAACAATAACAAAAAACGATAAAGATAAATAAAAATAAAAATAAAAATTAGAGTTTAGATTCCAGATAGAACAAAGTCAATTGAAGAGTAATTTGAAAATTTTAATTTTTTAATAGAAGTACTTTAGCCTTAAAACAATCATGTTAGTTATTTTTTTAATAAGATTTTATTAAGTTTTTTTTTTTTTTAATTTGTATTATAAATATTGAATATTTTCTATTAATTCCCAAACAATTCCCAAACAACAAAGCAATAACAAACTTCATGTCATAATAGATGAGTTATTTTTTAAAAAAAATAAAATAAAATAAGGCTAGTACTGTCATTGAAATAATAAAGTGAATAAGAGGATAAGATGTGTCAATATGTTATTAAAGAAAGAATAAAGGAATTGATAAAGATTAAAGTCAAACTTCAAAAAGAAGATCCAATGAAAAAAGGCTTAAAGAAGATCAACAATAAGATTGATTCATTCAACGATAAAACTGTTTAGCATTTAAAATAATCAATCAATTGATTAAATACCTGTTAAGCGAAATAAAATAATAGAAGAGTTCCCGCATGTTAAGCCCAAACCATTACACTGATAACTTTCTTAATAACTTCAGCACTCATAATTTTGAAAATTTCAAGCGATTATTGCAATATAAATACAAGTTAAATGACTCGATATGGGTAGTAAAATCTCAAGGAAATCCTTACAAATGGATAATTTGATCAAAGGTCTTCCTAGAAGATATCATCACATGAAGAATAAAGCCTAACAGAGCTTTTGTTTTCTCTGATTTCATCCTCAAACAACGCTGTCTCACCCAAAAATGGGTAATTTTATCAAAAGTCCCCCTTACAATTCTTTAAAACCCCTCCTATTTATTACACATCAAAGTTGAAAATAAAATCAGAAGACCAGACTAGGTGGGGGATGATAATTTCTTGAATCCTTTTCTTAAAGCAGAAATCAAATAGTGATATACAAACCCCCAAAACAATCAAATTTTAACCGTGAAATTATATTGCTTCTTTAACCACGGAAAAAAATCACTCCATCCTCAACCCAAAAACTACACAAACAGGAAAAAAACAGATAGGACTTATATTCATCACACCCTATATATATCATCTGCTTGCTACAAAAATGGTTTGAATACATTTCTTCTGCTACAAATGAATGTGATACAAAACTTTACCTATCGTCCTGGGAGCAATCAGAACACCTGAAAAAAATTTCCAACGGTTAGTAAGATACACGGAGAAGACTTGCTTTGTGCTATTGTTCAGAAATACAACATACTAACTATTTGAACAGCAAACATTAGAGATACAAGATTCGTCAATGAATTTTTGATATATGGAGGAAATTTTCAATGAATAAATAACTGATTTGCATGTCCAATCTGTCTACACATTCAAAGAAGTTGGCAGTTTTAGAATCTGGGTAATTCTTGCAAAAATAAAATTAGATTAATTGAGCATGCACATATCACCATTAATCAAATTTTAAGGGAAAAAAATAAAAGAAATAAATATGAATCAAGGGTCCGATTGGCATTGTGGTAATTATGCTGTGCTTCGATATTTCATATCTATAACTTTCATGTCACAGTAACTGTGGCCTAAAAGCCACCACACGACAATACCAAATCAACCCTAAATCCGTTAGCTTGGCATACATTGCATGAAACACAGCTATAGACAAAGAAGCCAATAACCACTAAAAAATTATTCAAACTCGTATACTTGGGTGAAACCAGCAATACACCAAAATAAACTATCTGGACTTTGAACACATTTATTTGAAATAAAATTTTGATCATAACATGTTGTAACAGGGTGGGCGCCAAAACATGTAATATCTTTACTCCTTCAAATAATCATCCAAAAACCAACATAATTTTAAGCATTACAACAAAATCATGAGAAAGTGAAGGAAAAAACTCTCGCATTTCGTTTTCCATATTTGCTTTTATTTACCCTTTACCCATTTGTACAGAAGGAAAAGAAATGCATCCAACAGGTGCATACTTTAGCACTTGGTAAATAATAAAGGTATCGTAAACCTTAATTACCTTGTTTTAATTCTAAGTGACAAGATCAAGGGCAAGGAATTGTTTCTGACATCCCCCAATGTTCCCTCAAATCTGGTTAGCCTTTGTCAGAGTAGCGATCAAATATCTACACTACAATAAAATTTGTCAACCAGCTTCAGCTCCAAATCTTTGTTCCAAGAATTCATCAAGTAGCCCCCAGTTAGGGATACCAGAATTACTCGCATTATCTGAAGGCAAAGATCGAATGCATCCAAGAATGTGTTTAATATCCCGATACAACCTGTTGCATGGAATTGAAAATTTACCATGAATGTAAAGTTCTAATAATAATTCCAATCAAGTAATAAACATATTTTATATTGAAAAAAGGATGTTAGTACCTGTCCTTGGCTTGTGGAGTACTTATCTCTAAGTGAGAGAAGGATTCTGAAATTTGTGAGTGGAAGATTATAACTACTTGCCTGCAGAAAAGATTCACAAAACCAGTTTGTGAACCATGAAAAATTATTCTACAATTACAGCATTTCACTAATCCAATTTAAAGATGCCTCACCTGAAAATTGTTTGAACATCAACCTCATGTAAGGTTCGAGATAATATGCGTTGAAGGTAGCCCACTTCCTATAAATTGAACCACCAAGTCAGATCAAAATTGATTGATGTGAAAATAAAATATCATTATGCAAAAACTCATAAGGAAAGAGTATTATACAATCTAGTAATAATCAATCAGGCACCTACCTTTGTAAGCGAACGCGCAAAATTACTGGGCTGTGAATCAGCATCATCAGGTCTGTTCCAGCTCTCAACAATCTGAGGCAACCCACGCAAGTGAACTAACAACCTTTCTCTCATTATTTGAACCAGCTTTGTATGAATTTCATCACAGTGAACCTTGTAATCCTGATCATAGACCAGCCAGAAAAAAACAAAGATGAGTATACAATCCATTAAATGAAAGTGAAAAAATTAAAATGCCATTGTGAAATCTTAATGACACTTCAATGCTTCCTTGTTTACTAATTTTATAGAACAAATGGCTAACACATTACTGTAGGAAAAAAAAATGGCACCAACTCAAAAGGCAGCATGACCTTTACCAAAAAAGAAAAGAAAAAAGAAAAGGAAAAACATTGTTTGATGATGACAATGATGTTAGGGATCCATTGAAATGAAATGGTACATTTTGTTGACTTGCTAAGCATGGATCTCTTAGATTAACATCAGCAATAGTTTGATTCCAAGACCTAGTGTTCATCCACAAGAGACCTAACCATCTAAACTAGCTAGCATCCTTCCATAATTTGTAGTAGAAGAAGGTGCATTTCAGGTTGGCTTAACGCTTTGGGACTATAATTCAACTTTTGATTGTAAAACTGACTTAGAACTAGGAACTGAACCGATTCCTCAGTTTAAAGGGGTTTCTACTGGCAATCATGGTTCATGAGTCATCTATGCCCGCAACAAAAGCACAAATTAATTGTTAGAAGAAGGAAAATATGAAAGAAAAAGTTCACATCCATCAATTTACAGAAATTAATCAAATAAATTTGCCATAAATTTTTAATTGAAAATCATTACAAATCTTCATAGTCAGTTACAATCTCTTCATAACTTCAAAGAATAGAAATCAAATTGTAAAAGGAAAAACTTACACATTGAGGTTGGGAACAATTTTTGGCAATTACTTAAAGCCATAGTAACCAACAAAGAAAAATGTTCTTGTGAGGATCGATTTGAAAACAAAATAGAATAAAAGCAAGGAAATTTATCTATAAACAAAAAGGCAATAAAAAATATGTCGCAATGGCTTGGTGAGATTGTTGAAAACAAGATAAGAGATGAAATCTGGTGATCATGGTGATGTTAAAGATGATAGTTACAAAAGAGAGAGGCAGCTGGGTTGGAATGAATGACAGTCGTAAATTTTTTGTCTTCTTTTCTTTCAAAGTGGGTGAGGTTGAAATCTTGAGTAAGAGATAAAAGTACAAAGTTAAAAGTCAAAGCCCATCCCAAACACCAAAAAACAAACAGCATTGATAGGTTTCATACTTTTAAATACTGAACTAAGGATCAACTTATTGAAAACAAACAGCATTGATGTCTTCGAGGACTCGCAAATCAGTACAAAATTTTCAATATACAGTAAAAACTGTCAAAATATAAATTGCCATTTTCAAATTGTAACAAAAATAATAAGCCACACATGCATGTCATCTTTTAATATCAGCTTAAAATGCATACCCTAAATTCAAGTTCGACTAAATATAATCGGCAGGATAAAATAGCATTAACATACCTGAGCTACTCGATCAATCTCTGAGAGCAACAATGCCTTTCGTGTCTCGGGAACTTTAAGAAATAGAATTCGCCTGATTGCTTAGTCCAGAAACAAAGCCAGAAGTCATAAATTTTGATAGAAGCTTCTACAATCACATTCTAATCATGCACACAGAAACAAAAAGAAATGCCAACAAGGGTGCATTGAAACATTACAGCACAAACATTCAAAATTAAACACAATTGATGCTAAGTGTTTATTGACACATAAGTTACAACAAATTAGACTGAATACAGACCAACAAAGGATTTGAACTGCAAAGGTTGTGAAAATATGTACCTATAAATAGAACAATGAGTGCAGGACAAATACGACATGCAAAGTTCACAAATGTAACACATTTACTGCCTTATTAACCCAAGAAGCGTACAAAAGATTTGTTCAAGTGTTTAAGAATTTATCCAAATTGTTCCTGAAAGCTATTCATCAAGTCAAATGTAACATTTTTCTCCTTAATAACAACTCTATTGTTCAGATAAACCAACGCATTAACCCAAGAAGCCCCCTACAACTTAGTTTATCTAAACATTTGGGAGAGTGACATATAAGTTAAAGAAGAAGAATCAGGCATTGTTGGGGATTGTGGTTCTTGTTTTGTGCTTCAAAAGCAGAACTAAAAAGTGTTTGGTAACAACTTTAAGCAGAACTTAAACATTTTTACATTAATATTTGATATCTACAACCTTCATCCCATGGCAGTTGTACCTTAAAAACCATCACACCACAATAACAAATAGAGCTTCAAACAACCAAGCAATCAAAGTGGAAACCAGAACCATACTTTCTGCACAAACAATTTCATTAATAATTTACAAAAATATGACAGCTAATCCATTAAGAACCATAAAATAAAAGAATAACATTGCAATTTCAAACCAGACACCTACCAGGAATAATAGCATAGGTAAAACTGATAACTTGACTTGCCAGGGCAAGGTGCTTAGCAGTAATAGATTTCAAACCAGACACCTGCAATTCCACATAAGCTTAATTAGTACCCAGAAATGATTAACCTTCAAATCTGAGTTCATGTAAAGAGCATGCAAATAGACGAACAGAATACAACTTCTAATAGGACAGCTCACTTATGAACAAGTAACATACAACTTCAGATCATAAATATATACATAGAAAGATAGTTCATGTCCGATAACATGCATGTTGCATACCCGTTCTGGGTAGCAGCAATTTTGAAACCTTGTTTATAGGTCACGGACAAAACATTACCTGCATGGCACCAGCACCAAGAACAAGTTGACAAGTCCTGGTGTTGAAAAATTTTAAAATCTCCACAACACTGTGAACAACTTCAGAAGATAGTGCTGGCACAAAATTATTCATATCAATGTACTCTGACAACATCTTCAGCAATATTAAGCCACTGGAGAAAAACAGCATGAAAAGAAAAACCAACCACATCAAAGCTGGTTCGCCGTAAAAGTTTCTTCTTGTCAGAGACATAATAATAGTGTAAAGAATGAACTAGAGTTCAATAGGAGAATCTCAATTCAGTAAATCAGTCAATGATGGGATGGAAGAAAAAGTACCATGCAACAGATAACAGGCTTGACAAATCAGAAGGGGAGACCAAACTCCATATAAAAATTTGTAAAAGTTGCAGCATAAATGCAACTTCCTATAAGGGAAACAAGGAAACAATGGGGAGGGGCAAGGGAGAAAACAAAAGCAAAAGAAGATAACTAACCAGTTTACCATGTGATAGCTAACACCTTCATAGATAAGAGTTTGAGAGGCAGATTTTCCGTGCTCCTTCAAGTTAATATTGTTATTTCGGACAGAGGAAGATATGGCATCTTCTTTATTTCTTTCATTTGCCTCAGTATGCGATGTGGCTTTCTCTTGGACGGTATTTTGTGCAGGTATTTCATTTGAATCGGTCCGCTCAACCTGCTGTTGAGTATTTTGTGGTCCACTGTGAGCAAGTGTATTATCATTGCTTATGGTCACTTCACTGTAGATTGTTCCTAGATTACCTTCGATATCATCCGTACCCCCAGCAACCAATTCTTCAGAGCAAAATAGTGAACTGACAATGGTCTGAAATTCATTAGGAACCTCTACTTCCACCCATGTTTCTTGGTCAAGCACTGCCTTAATTTTTGTCATCTGCAATATTCAAACAGGAAAAGAAAAAAGAAAAAAAACACATAAAAGATAATTGCAACATACTAGCAGCCGCAAAAGAGATAAATATAACGAAAAAATGATTTTAAACTAACTCGAGATTCATGCTGGAAGTCAACAAAGGCTTTGGCTTGTGACTGCAGTGTTCCCCGAATGCTATACCCCAACCTTCCACCAATCTGTTATGTTAGAATAAAAGGGAATCATACCCACAGACAGACAACTTGTAACTGTTTATTCAAACATAGAAAAATAAAAAATCATACCTTCTCTGTAGCAGTAATGAACTCTTGTGTAATGTTGTATATGCTTAAAAACTCCTTTAATCTCAACCTTGGATGCAGAAGTACACGGACCCCAAGAAGTTTTGCCCATCTTCCATGAGCAGCATCACAAGCTGCAAAAACAGCTTCTGTGTTTTCTCTCAATACATCGGCTCTGTCAATAGCAGGATGTCATATCCACAGTGTTCATACAAGTATCAGTCAGAATGAAACCAAACCTCAATACAAAAAAACACTTCTAAGTTTCCAGTTAAAAGGAGATTCTATTGTGCTCTTGGGAAGCAAAATGAGGGAAAAAGAAAGAAACATATCCACCATTCCTGTTGTGCAAATGTACTTCAAACAGGAGTTGCAAACCCCATGTTACTGCATATGGCGGACAATCAAAGTGATGGAATCACCGTCTTTAGAAAGGGGCCAAAATAGTGACATCTTATTAGAACAATAAGAGCTGACATACTATAAAGCAAGAATGGCTACTTGATAGCATGGTCACTGCTGAGCATGGGCAATTGAATCATCAAAATGTACTTTCTAGACAGTGCAAGAGGAATAGGAAGACAAGTAAGAAATCTCATTAGCACTAACAACTATTCTACGTCTTCATAAATGCACTCCAATCAATTGGATCAATATTTAACCAATTCAGATACGAATTTGCCCAACACAAACCATACAGTCAATACTGCTCACAGGTTTTCTTTTTTGCGCTATTTATGAAATCAACACATAAATTTAATGAAAAATGGGTGAAATTCAGTCTTAGTCACTATGTAACAATGTTAACACAAATGAAACAAGCTGCATAAGAAATTCAGATTCAATCAAGTCATTTATAAGCCCATAACCATACTTGTACTTCCATTCCCACAAGAATATATTTAGCAGAGTGGACAGCTTTGACCAATATAACATCAAGAAATAAAGAGTGGCACCAGTTTTTTCTTTCAATAAGAAGCAAGAAACAAATTTATTAATGACAAAGAAAAAGGAAAAGATCATTGAGTGAAAAAAATGGTATCATTCATATTAAGCTCTGAGATTAACCAATAGATTAGATTATACAATAAGGAAAACATTTACAAATGAACTCAAATCATGTGAACAACATCACAAGTGAACAGAATGGAACAAGCCTTACCTGAAATTCTTTGAAATATTTGAGGGGCTAGTTACATCATTTGCTTTTCCCTGAAATGAAGGAACCTTGGCAGCACTTCTTAAAGGTGTATATGGCAGAAGTGAACGACCTGGACTCAGGCTCTCTTGAGCTGTTTCGGCAGCTGCAGCACCAATTGCAATTGCAGAAGCAACTGAATCAGCAGCATAATGATCATCAAGATTGCACATAATCCACTCAATAGCCTTTTTCACTTCAGCAGCCCGAATTAAATGTGCCTGCATTCACTAAAAGAAAATAATTCATATTATATCTAATTTAAATAACAATAAATGAGAAAAGTAGGGAGTAAGTAAAAGACCATGGTTATGACCATCAATTCCTTATAAATAAAAATTTATTAAAGTAACAATTAGAGAGCTATATTACATGAGAATTATACATCCCGATGCTTCATTTCAAATTTACAGCCAAATCAATGTCTCCAAAGTCCACATAGTTCTTCCTAGTCAATTACATCATGTTCTAAAATATCAACTCAAACATGTACTGCAATTTGGACCTAAATGTAAGTAAATTAATAAGAACAAGAAAAAAGGGGAAATAAAGAATCACAATTCACAACTATTGCCTTGGAAAGAGATAAAATTCTCCATCTAATCATTGAAGCTCATGGCATTTATCAATCTTGAGAGTAAAACAATACTGACTTTACTACCAAGAAGAGCAATCCTTTCCCAGTCCATTCAAAACTAGGTCAAAGCAGCTTCCCCTATCAAATGAGCCAAAATTGTACCCATGTACATAGTTGATTCAAGAAGTGGCATATTTTCCAATCTCTTGCTATCAAACTATCCTATCTTGTGGTCCCCAACAAGTATTGTAATTTGATATCCAAAAATTGCCAGCTCAGCAACCACCAGAGCCCAGACCCAGACCCATGCCCATTTACTGGATCCACATGTCAAATGATAAAAGAATTATTATCTTGGATTAGACAGCAAGACAAGCACTGGTTTTAGGATTATAGATAATGAATAATTTAATTTAAATGTGGAACATAGAATGGCTTTTTTTTCGGAATATTATACAGTCTAACAGCCACAACTCTTTTACAGCTAATCCTAGATACTCTTTGATCATTATATCTTAAAATATCTAAACAAATGTACACGATGGATCCCATGTATATCATCTAACCAGATAGTAAAGTATACATTACCTGTACAATCATGAAGATGGCACCCAAGAGTTGAACAAAGCTTTCAGATGACAGGCTCCTCAACTTGCTAGCAAGTGATGAGCCTCCACCTAATTCATCTCAATACTGTTAAAATTTTGAAGAAACAGACACACTGACACACAGGAGTATGCAGGATGTGTCTATAAATAAGAGAAATTATACATGAGTAAATTTACTATAAGATTAAATTCTCACCATCTGCATCCAATGCACGTTCTCCAGGTGAGAAATCTGACTCCAGAGGTTGAGCAAGAAGAACAGGAAGCAGCTCTGCAACTGCAGTCTTAATGGCTGCTTTCATATTGGCTGTAAGTGTGTCACGATATAACCTCAAAACAGAAGGGAGCTTAGCCTGACAGCAACACTACTCTTTTAGACACACTCTTATATTTAAAGCAGGGGCTAAGCCCACTATTTCAAAGTTCAAAGTGGAGACATTAAATGATCACTGGACACTGATTAACTGATTAAATCCCACTAGTGTTAGAATTGGAAATGGTTGAAAAAAAAAAAAAAACCTTACCGTCCTGAGCAACCCAATGATGAGAGGTAGAAGACAATCGCGAAAATTCGAAGTTTCTTCCTCATCTAATGCAACCTGCTAACAAATCAATCTAAGTAACCAGTTCCCATAGTGCATCATTAAATTAACTGACGTAGCACCATCAAGAAGAATATAAAGGTGAGACATTTAGAGACAAAAGGGAGATAATTAAAAAGAAACAGGGAGAAAACATTGTAATCTTTATTCAATATTCTTTCAAGTCCAACTCTAAAATTGAAAATAAGGCTCCATTTATGGTGGCTTTAAACCTGAACAAAAGAAGAAAGAAATCTACTCCCAACTAGGAAATAGGAATCCTACTTTGATACAAACAAACAAAATCAAATAAACTAAATAATAACCAAGTTTGAGTCTAAAAGGAAAATAAAGTTTAATCCAACTAAAATAAGGAAAATACAAATCATTCTCAAACTAGCAGAAATTGTTCTATATCCTTACTCTTAAAGGTCCTTAAATTAAAAAATAATATGATTAGTAATTTTCAGTAGAGAATGCTAGGGGAAATGCAGAAAATCAGTCAATAAAATTGCATATTTATCCAATGTCACTCCAAATGTCTTGCCATACATATTGCCACTTATGAAAAATGCCCAGCATGCAGTGCCACATTTACAGGCTATTGCTTGAACCCACCAACAAAGCATTAAATGGACAAGCTGATGAACTCTTATCAGAGGGATTTTGAGAAACTTCAAGTCCTACTTTAATTGCTTTCTTGACTCCTATCACTACTAGAAGTGTGAGGCAATTTACTCAAGTGAGATCCCTTGTTCATTCTTTCTGTTATCTTCATTATCCCCATCCTGGTCTTTCCCTAGCCTTCACCTATTTGGATTGTTACGTTTTCATAAACCTTAAAGATCTCAGATATATAATAAGCTAATAAAACTTACTTTCAAGTTGAAGTAAGGTCTTGTAGCCACTACTTAATGCATATTCTAAAAATATTAGAAAAGAATGTTCTAGTTTGATGGCTGATAGCAGAAGGTACTTCGTGAACCTATATTTAAGCAGAAAGATTCATTCTGAAGTTAAATTCTAATGAACTCAGCAACAATGCCACATTATCTGCAAAGAATAGCTAATTTATTGGACGTGGGAAAAACTTATAGGTGGCTCCAGTTGATATGTCACAACAACAAAGGTATTTCAGCTTTATAGTAGCATTTCAGTTGAATATAAACTATTGCTCATATTCCCAGATACTTCAGAAAAATAAAAATTATTATAATATTCTTTAAGCAGACTGAGGCTGCATTTTGTTAAACTATACTGAAGTAAGAATACAAAAACCTGAGAGTTCAGTCTCAATGAAAACATTTGTAGTAGAAACTATACTGAAGCGAAAACAAGGAAAGCTGAGAGTTCAGCCTTAACAGGAAACATCTATCGTAAAACTTACTCCATCATTTTTCCCATTTGAAGAAACTGATGCCCTTGATTTTGCTTTGGATATTATAACCACATCCATATCCCCCGCATCGTGCATTGCAGCATGCATAAACTCTGCCGAAAAAAGGCTACAACAAAACATTTAATAAGTGATTATAAAACACAAACCTGAAATCAACATAACTATTCTTTACCATAAGAAAGGTCATTATTATTCTAATTTAGGTAAGCCAAAATACTGATGCACACATTTCAGAAAGCATAGTTATGAGAAAACACCAAAGTTAAAGTTGGTAGGGATGTAACAAATGTAAGGAAGAACAAAGACCATAGTCGATTTATAATAGGCTACACAAGAGTGCAATATATTAAGAAGACTACTATTTCATATGATCAACACCACCATATAACTTAATAAGTACCTATTAATTGAATCTATTGAAGCTCCAACATGATCCCGAAGATGACGAAAGCAATGCAGACCAGTAAGCTCATTCCCATCCTAGAAAAAACAAGGAAAAGTAATAGTTAAATGGAAACCAAAATCTGCAGCAGTTGAAAGCATAATAATTCCTTTATCATAAAACAAAAAAAGTTGAAGCATCCATAATATCCAAAAGTTGAGCACATCTTCAATATAACATTTGGAACAATAAATAAACATATAACCTCAATTTCAAAGCATGATTTTATAGGCAATGAAAACATACCAGCAAACGCTGCAAATCATCTATGACATCCAAAGCTCCAGCTGAGTCTCCAGATGCAACAAGCTGTGAGACAAACATAAAATAACTCTATAAACAGAATCGCCAAAAAAATCTCTCTCATATATATTTAACCAAGGTCCTAAAGAAATTACATAGAAATATGATTAAATCTATCATTTCTACTTGAGCTTCACCCGATGAAAAGAAACTAAAACCTAAATAAGATATCATAAATTGCCAATTTCTGTCAACTTGTAACCATAAGGAAATGTAAATAGAATAAAAAGAAAATATTTACCAGTTTAAGAGTGGATAAAGCTTGGTTAACATCTAATATAAGCCTCAATTTCTGTTGCAGAGCCAACAAATTACTCCTTGTACCATTCAACTCCTGAATCTGTCTCGCAGACTCCACCAAATCCGTATCCAAAAGCCTAATCGTCTCCTTTAACTCCCGTATCCTACTACACCCCTCCACAATCTTCACATTCAAATCCTGCAACTGCCCTTGAGCCTCGAAGAACGAATTCGACCGCAACGAAATCTCCTTCACCAAATGCAACTCCACTACATCCAAGTAGTGCGAAAGCTTCTCTTGCAACACAATATTCTCAGTCACGTTCGAGAACGGGCACGCAGCCCGAAACGTAGCTCCTTCCGATAAGGCGAAATCCTCTTTAAAATAAAGCGCGGGAACCTCCCGTAGGCATGCAACTAAAGCCTCCCCTTGTCCTCCAATGTTCTCCAAATCAACGTTCTCTTTACTAGCATGATTCCGAATGTCCTCAAATCGGTGATACGATTCCAATATGCTTGACAAATAGTTCTGAAAATCGGATCGGTTCAGTTCGGTGGAGAATTTGCTAGTTAACGGCGCGAATTCAAGAGGCGAAACAGCGGTCGAGGAAGACCACCACCCGACCCAAGATGCATCCGACCCGTATACGCCAGATTTACCGACGTTAGGGTTGTTGAGGATGGAAGAGAGAGACTGACTACTGGAATCGGAGATTGATTTCGCCAAAGTAGATGACGTTGTATTAGAGGTGGAGGGATAATCAAATTGTGACCTTCCCGAATGGGAAGGCATTGAATCCATTTTCAAAATCTATAAACCATGAAAATTAATTTCAGCTGAAGAAAAAAAATGAAACTCAGATCAAAGGAAAGAAGAAGAAGATTGTTTGATTCTGATTGAGATCAAGTTGAATGACAAGATCACCGTCAAAACAGAAGCTTTTAATTTATAATTTCGATTTCTCTCTTTCTTTCTCTCTCTCTCTCTCTCTCTCTCTCTTTTCTAACTGGATTTGTTGTTTATGGTTTTAAAGTTGGGATTTAACCAAAAATAACCATAACACCGGAATTCAAAAATATAAGCAATTATAATTTTCAATAAAAAATAGCTATATTTACTGTTTAACGATGAAAATATCCTCAAATCAAAAATAAAATTATAAAATTATCTTTCATTTCACTCTTTCAATCAACCCTAAAAATTACTTTATTTCACCTCCTACCATCCTCTCCTCCTACGGCCACACACAAATTTGCCCTTAAATTCAAAAACTCACCAAGATTCCACACCACAAATTTGAAGATCTTCTACATTATCTCATCAAGGTATGTATAATTTAATTGTTTTGTTTTTTTTGCATTGTGTGAGTAATTTTTTTAATAGAAAATATTAAAAAAT
>JAVXUL010000006.1:893605-920712 GCA_035590515.1 Trichilia minutiflora | reverse complement strand
ATGTATTGCATACATTCTATAGGCTTTATCATTATATATAAATCAAACATACATATATAAATGATAAAAAAGAATATAAAATAAAATGCTCATTTTATTAATCATAAGATTTACAAGGGTTTTTACATAATTTACAATCATATATCACATCGTGATTGTTTTTTAGGGCATACAACTCTTTCACATCCTAGCACCAGAAATTGTGACTTGATTAACTATTAGCTACTGTTAAAATATAGGATATCGGCTTATTTGATCACCTATCTCAGTTCTTCTTTATATGTCTCATTTGGTTATAATGATAATATGTTGGTGACTGATGACACGAACCCAAATGATACTGTCTGTAATTAATACATCAATCTATACTTTAGCTTTATCTCAAACTTTGTGTCTATCCTTTTGGTTTTCTGATCTTGTGGAAAAAATAGTGGGTTACTTGCTAGGCTGGTAGTAGATTAAATGATCTATTGCTATGACTTTTCTTAAATGACAAGCCAATCTGTATACTTAGACGTTTTGTTTTTTGAAATAGTCCCCTTAACTTTCTTTCTCTAACCAATTTCTCAGTCCTGAATGCCATCTGAATAATTTCTTTATAACCCTGATTCCTTGACAGTGACTTCTTTTCTCTGATCTCAAAATTTAAATCTTCCTCAAATTTCACATATAGACTCTTCTTATTCACAAACTTTGGTATAAACTCAATCAACTACCTTAATTGTGTTTTATATTTTGTTATTGTCTTACCTATCTGCTTTAATATAACGAATTCCTGTTTCTTCTTATTATAATAGAATTATTATAGTATTGGTCCCAAAATTCTTGAACAAAATTATCCTAGGTTAACTGCACCACATCTGTTACTTGAATATTTACCCACTATATGGCTACACTAACCCCTAACAATTGAACTGCCACCTTCAATTTATACTTTTCTTCTAATTTCATATTATTTAGATCACCTTCCAGATTTATAAACCAACGATTGGCTATGATGGCATCTATGGTACCTCTGAATGGAAAACTTTCTAACTGTCTAATTTCTTTAAGCGACCTGGATAATTTCGGGGCTATTTTGGATGCTTCTATAGTTGTAAGTGTCGTATTAGGTGGTGGATGCAAAAATAGATACATATATGACATTTACCTTTGCTATCTCTGTGCTTATAAAAAACTTTGAGTATTTCAATAAGCCATGAAGGAAGCCTACACCACGAGAGTCATAGGTAGAGGCATCCCTGCTCTCAGGTGCTGATATTGGGAAAGAAAAGGGACTTGCGATTCCTCTGGCTCAAGTTGAGGCATGTACAAGATAGCTTCATCTTTTATGTTGGGTACTATCTCTCTTCGAGGTCTACCCCACCCTCGTTTAACTCTCAACGACATCGGCGTTGCAAAAAGAACAAAAATTCAATTCTACAAGTATCTCATGATGGTGATGCATTATATAGTTCCATTCACTTAATTCATATGAAAAAAAAATTTAAAAATGAAATCACAAGTAAAAATCTCATAAAACAATCGTAAAACAATTATAAACGTTTCAAAAATCCTTTTAAAACCAAGAGCTCTAATACCAATAGAATTGTCACGCTCTATCCTATGAGTTCTACATGTGATAACCGCTACAAACTCTCCATACGTATTCTAAGGCTCTCGAATACATATAAAGAGTAGACTTTTTAATACCTATAAACAATTCAAAACACTTCCCAAATAAATTCTTTTCAACACCCCAACTACTTCTTTAGTTTAAAACAATTTTAATTCACAACCAACCCATTGAAAAGCAATCCAAATATCTCATCATAAATCTTTAACCAGTCATAAATCCATAGGAGTAATGATATACCATCATTAAGTAAACAATCAACAATTTTAAAAAAGTTTAAAATGTTGATCCATCCGTTACAAAACAATTTTGAATCATATTTTCTTTATTCTTAAAGCCTGCCAAAAATTCCTGTTTCAAACAAAGTAAAAAATCTTGGAAATCAAATATAATTCAGTGGACTAAACGAAAAAAACAAAAAAAAAAAGAAGAGAAATGTGAGTCGGGTGTAGGGTTTACCTCAATCCACGAGATCCTATACAATTACCACCGTTAAATAGACGCAATTAAGCTATAAATTCCTGAAATCTAAGAGAAGTAGGAACGTGAATATACTAGAGTATACTCTATGAGTGAACTACAAAAAAATAAACCAAAATTTATTTTAAATTATCAAAGTAATTAATAAATTTATAAGATATTTAAAAGAGAGTTTATATGAAAATATTATGTCTTTATTTAAAAACACAACCTATAATAAAGTCATGAGGCTAGCCATATTTCCTAGCAGTTACTCTGACACTGAGCAATCTTAAGACTATCAATGGGTTTTTATGTAATTAAAACAATGAGTTTTTATAAAGATTTATTTTATCTAATAGAATGACCGAATGCTTGAATTTACTTTAAAAACCTGACTTACCATTAATATTGACCTCAAGTAGTTACGTAGTGTCAACTGTGACTATCCTCGACAAGATTCACAAATAGACATAAACCTATCACATATAATCATCAAATCTCCACCATACACCAATCCTACCTATGATCTCCACTCACCTAGACAACCTCTTCTCAAGTCCGTCCTAGGCTACCACCCTATAGTTATAGTAAACAAATAAGCCTGACCCTCACAGTCGTATCACTAATACATGTATAACCATAATATTCACAATGGTTACAATACTCAATAAATAAATCAACTTGGCCTCCAAGCCTCATCTCAATAATCCAAACACAATGCTGAAGATAATTAATAACTCAATATTTAATTAAAACATAATTATACATACACAAAAAAGTCACATTTCAACATTCTATCATGCTTTAAATAAAAACAAGATAAAAGTATCAACTCATTGTATAGGGAAGATATATACTCCCTATACTCCTCTCCTAGCACTGGTCATACATAAATACATATTTACATTATGCTTTCTAATAAAAACAAGATAAAAGTATGCTTTCTAAGCCTAATTCATACATAAATACATATTTACATTAATACAATTATTCTAAATAAGTAACTACGTGTATAAGAATGTATATGAATCCTAATCCAGGTTTCTTATGAATTCTCTAATTCTTCATGGGACTATTAAATTCTAGCTATTTAACCATTTTTCATGAGCAAAATTTATGAAAACTCATTTATGATACTTAATGATACTTTCTAGCTTATCTCAGATATTTCGTCACAAAATTCTAATTTTGTCCCCTTTTTTTTGTTTTTGAGTTTTTCAACAACTTGACTTCCTGTTGCTTCGTTTTAACACCTATTATAGTAATTTCAACTCAATTTTTCAAATTAAACCCGAATTTTATAAAATCTCCGATTGTATAATATCGGTTACTTTTCACTTTAGCCCTAAACCCTGAATTTCAAAATTTTCACTAAGTATATCACATACAACGTTTCTTTACTTCCTAATTAAAACAATTGAATCAAAATTTTAACGATTTCATTTAAATAGAAAGTGTGCACAATAAACCTTAATTTATATAATTTAATCTATACACACAAATAATGAGTAAAAAGGATTAAAAAAAAAACTCACCAAATCGATGTTAGTAGCCTCAACATGTTTCAATTTGGCTTAAATTTGAAGAATCCTCAAGTTTAAGGTTTAGTAACTGTTTAACCCATTTTTATCGAAGCCTCATATCATAAAAATAATTATACCACAATGAAGTAGAAGTTGAGAGGATTAAGAATATGTAAACATTTTTAAGAAAAAGTAAAGATTTGGGAAAAAATTGAGGAAGATTAGTAAGAGGAGAAGAGAGGGAGAGGCTCGGGTTCGGGAGGCGAGGGAAGACAAACTACATCCCCCTACTATTTGACTTTTATATACAAAGGGATAAAATTTTAATTGGGTCCTTAAAAATTAAAAAAAATTCCAAAAGGCAAAAAGAAAAGAAAGGGTTTACAACTTTTGAATTACTTTCTATCTTAACTTTTGATCTATCTTAATTTTTGAACTTAATTTAATTTAAATATCAACTTTTAAATTATATTTTTTTGGACTACTTTCAAACATATATTTATCCCAATTTTCAAACATAATTTACATATCAACTTATTAATTAAGTTCAAAAGTATTAGGATCTTTAAGATAAGTCAATTCAAACTATATCATGACATCCAAATTACGATTTTAATGTTGATTTTGTAAAAATTTAAATATTTCTTACTTCTAAAATTTAAAAATTCAAATGCAAGTTAACGAAACTCACAATTTTCACCAAATTCTGTCTATCCACAGTTTATCTCATAGTAAATGCAACAAAATATGTAAACATAAAATAAGAGAATTGAAGTGAAGTTGAGTTTTATGCAAGTGAACAAACTAGGTTTCAAAACTTAAATAAGAGACGACGGTCACATTATAGGTGGATTTTCAATGGGTTTTTTTATTTGAATTATACGGATAAAATTATTCAAATAATTAGTTTTTGTTAAACTTGGTTAACTTTTTGGTGGGGTGATCAATCCGAAAAAAGAATTTAAAAAAAAAGGTCATCTTTGTACTTTTTTTCTAAAATATTAGATTAAAAAACAGGGGAGAAAAAAGTAATTTAAGCATGTACCTTTAAAGCATCAACATTTATCTCTCCTATGTCTCGAAAAATCTTGTGTTCACGTATTATTTTCCCTGCAATTCCACAACACCATCAAATTATGCACTTGCAAAAGGAAAATTATCATTTTAAGCTATTACAAATATGAGTTACTCAAAATTCAAATTACCCCTTCAATCATCTTTGTATTAAACAGAACCAAATAATAATAATAATAACAGAAAGTAATTAATCAGCAGCTGTGTCAACACCAGAGACGTTCATGACAAGATGGGTATCAAGATTGGTGCTTTTGAACACTGCATAGTTCAATATCCTATGGCTATAAGTAGAACGATCACCTTCTCTCGGTTCTCATTGAATTGTTCTTGATAAATACTTAAGTAGGAAAAGAAAAAGATTAAAGAACAGTGAGTTCAAGAAATGATTGTAGCGAAAGCAGAATAGAACCCAAAGTAGAACGCCATGAAAATGAAAAAGAAGGCGGCACTATAGTAGACGTCAATATCAAGAATCATTCCAATCAACAACCATTAAAACACATAAACATGAATAACTACTATGACACATTACATAAAATTACACAATAGTTTATAAATTTATGTATTTACCCGAAACACTCACTTCAAATTTTTAAAAGAGAGAATTTATTTCATAAGCTAATTATCTTAAAACAATTTCAGTTTTTTTTTTTTTTTTTTTCCATGTGAGAATCCCATCTCCACAAACGGAATAAGTAAATTTTGGTTTGTTTCAAACTCTTACAAAAATTTATATTTTCTGA
Source organism: Trichilia minutiflora (assembly GCA_035590515.1). Taxonomy (NCBI): domain Eukaryota; kingdom Viridiplantae; phylum Streptophyta; class Magnoliopsida; order Sapindales; family Meliaceae; genus Trichilia; species Trichilia minutiflora. Next base: position 915,292 of record JAVXUL010000006.1, on the reverse strand, counting down.
ATTCATTCAGGATTTGATTAAATCACATGCTCCATGCTAACAAGCCACACTCGTTAGACACAGATTATTTGTCATCAGTTGCTTTGTAATTTGGAGTGATAGATTGGCATAATAATATTGTATTTGAGAAGATAATATGATTAAAGAACATGGAATGAAAATATAAACTGAAACCCTAAAAAACAAATTCAACGTGCAATATAACACCCACGCAATGAAATTGCATATAACTTTAAAATTCTCTTAAATCGAAAAAAACCCTAAAACAAAAAATCTAAGACCCTAGTCCACAGCAAACATTCTCAGCTCAAAACAATAAGAGGTAAAGAGCATTATTTTTTCACATAAAAAGCAGATAATAAACTTTTTTTTTTGCATTTCACTCTTTACAAGTCATGGGTTTTCCATTGACCTTCTTCGATGCCAAAAAGGGCTTCTATACCCGCGAACGGGTGGATTATATTAGGCAGAGTGAAGTTAATATTTATTAAATATTATTTTATAAATTTTGACATGCTAAATTTTTATAAACTAAAGTTATTAAGTTAAGTAGATATGTATTTTTATTAAATAATATATTTTGAGTAATATTAATTAAAGATCTTAAGTAGTATAATAAAATAATTTTTATTGATTAGATAATAATATAAAATAAGTAGTTATTTAAAAATTACAAAATTAATCTTATAATTAATAAAAATCACACTACGCTTTAGATATAAATGGGATAATTATTCAAATATTTAACATTACTCGTATATTTTAAATCAATAATGTTACTCAACCAATAATATAACTTAAATAAAGTGACAAATGAGTTGGTATGTAATAACTTAAATAAAGTGACAAATGAGTTGGTATGTAATTGTTGGATGATAAATTTTTATATTTTGTAAAATTATATAACACATCCTTCTATTATCTAATGAATACATGTTATTTTATTTGGATTATATTTTTAACATTATTCTTTTAAAAATATTTTTTAACACATATTAATAAATATAAATTTTTTTAATTAGAGAAAGAAAAAAGTTGATATCATAAAATACTAATAAAATTAATTAAATGAGAGATTTTTTTAATGGAAATTATTGCAGTATTATTTTTACTACAGTTCTATCAATTAAAATTCTGAAAATATCAATATAAAAGTATAATCAAACAAAATTATTATTTGTTAACATGAATAATAAGTTAAAATGAGTATTTAAAAAATTATAATATAAAAAATAATAAAAATTTTTGTAAAATTAAAAAAACATACCATTTTATAAGATAAATAAAATATAATTTAATTTTTATATAATAATTTTTTTAATCTGATGAGTTAATAACAAATAGATCCTTATTTTATAAGATAATAAAAAAAATATAGAATGTAATTATTTATAATATATAAGTTTTGATAACAAAATAAATAGCAAAACTTATTATATTTTATTAAAGTATATTTTTATTTAGTATTATATATAAAATATTAAAGTATATTATAATCTCTTAATACTAATTTTGTCTTGGGCTAACCCAAGAGCAGAAGAGGCCTCCGGTCAACACTCGTCGACGTCGACGGTTTCCAAAACGTGCACTCCTTCCAGGTTTCAAGACGGTCGCTTCGAGAATCGATATACTGTCTGAATTTGGAAACATGTAGGGTCCGAAATTTTCTTAATTTTTTCATTTTCTTTGAATCGAATTACGATTTCATCCTCAAAGCCTTAACAGACAACATTCTTTTCAACTGATTATGGCTCTCGCGTACTAGTATTTATTATAAATAAAAAAATATATTAATATACACGAAAATATTTAAAACTAATAATTTATTTAATAAAATAAAAATTTACATAAATATTTTTAAAATTAATAAAATTAAAATCTCAATTGTATTTGGGTCTTTTGCCTGCCCTATATCTTAATATGATATTTCATCAAAGCACAAGGATCAATGGATTGTATATCAAATAGAATTGTTAAATGACTGAACCCAAATTTTGTAGTTTCCTAAATTAACCAAATTATAATATTTGATTTAAACTGTCAAACATATTATACAACAAAATATAAATATAAATATATACATATACATATTTTGATTGTGATTCACTACGTTCCATTACAACATTTTCCCTACTACAAACATCAACATTATCATCTCTTCCGTTCTCTTCTGTCTTGCTTGACCCTACTGTTTGTTTATCCTACCAATTACATAGGAAGAACTAAATAGAAAGAAAAATTCAAGTAAAGAAGAGAGAGAATTTCGAATTCAATCCAATTTCGAATTCAATCCCGATCAAGCTGTCAGCAAAAACTAAACTACAGAAAACAGTATATGACTGCCTGCCCGCTTGCTTGCCTTTTCCTGTTAATTATGGGGTGACCGAGGGGAGGAAGGAATCAGAAATCAGATTTCATGAGCTTTGCTCGAGGCTTTAGAATAATGTGGTTATCCAATGGCTTTGGCTGGTCTACTTGGACGTAATCCTTGGTTTTCAGAACCTGTCGTAATAATAATATGTTTATGCACAACAACAACAACAATAATAATAATAATAATAACAATTTGGTATGATCATATTTGATAATGTAAATTTACCATACAAATATGCATGCATTCTTGACTGCCTGCATAATGTTCTCGTTATGTAAAGAATTTTCAAGAACACATTACTATATCTATTTGGTCAGGAGATCAAACATAATTCCAACTCCTGAAAGTTTGATTGACGTACCAGTGTTTCGAAAAACATCCTTGATGCTTCTTTACGAGTTTTACCAGCTAATAGATGGTCTAATGCAAGCGACTTTCTTCCATTTACAGACTCCCTTCCAAATAAAGTTTGCAAGTACTTGGCAACAGCCCTACAAGTAGAGAGCATTTTCAACCGTCAGAATAAAGCAGCTTCCTTAAAGAAAGAAAGAAAATCTCTTAAGTATTTGCATTATTAAAACTGTAGAACAAAATTGGCAACCCTAACCCTAATAAACTTAGTTTAGTTGAGAGTAGGATGGTAAATTGCATTTGTTTCAGTTGTTTCAGCTATGGACACAAGCCAACTGATTGAGAAAAGAGAGGGAAGAGAGAGAAAAGAAGCAAGGAAGGATGGCAGTGGACATGAAATATACTACATCACAAGCAGACCGAGAGATAAAAACACCAAGCTGGAAATATTCTTCTACAGTTATATAATGTTATGAACTGGGGAAAACAAACCAACTACATATAGCGCACACACCTTGTACGGGAAGACCACCCATTATTATCAAGAATGCGAGTTTCCTCGGCACCCGCATCGCCATCCTCATAATCTTCAGCTACTTCATCATCATCTACATTCAAAAATTCTGGGAGAAAAAAACATGAAAAAGAAAATTAACCATCAGACTGAATTTACCTGCAGGTGCAGAGGCTTCTTCACAGCCTATCCCAAAACACACATTTCTAACATTATCGTACAAAATGGCAAGGTAAATCAGTAGATATGTGTACTATTTGCTTTCACACAGAAAATGAAGCTTCCCACATGCAAAAGCAAATGAAAGACTAGAGACAAAAGACCACCCAATCATTAAGCTTAAGAGGATGCAAAAAGTCATCCAATCCTAGGCTTCAGACTTTATTAAGATATCACAGTCGTTGCATACACCTAGTTTACAACTCAATGCATGAAATCTCTCCGCATATGGAAATATAGCTTTTTTAATATACATCAAAATTTCAACAGAACAATCTTCAATGGAGCACAGAGAATAAGAAGCAAACCTGTATCATTCCCAGCAGTGACTTCTTCAAATTCCTGCACAATAAACCAAAAGTAATCAGGGGATGCCTCAAATAATAATAAATGGGATGACTGAATTCTAATTAGAGGTAGCACTCACAAATAAGGGAATGCTTAGCTAAGACTCCCTATGTGCATGTCCCTTAAACCATTCGATAATAAGCAAGAACCCTTTATACATGATATGAATGTTGCGATACTAAAAAAGTAAGCACACGTGTACTGCCAATTCAAGTAGGTAAGGAAATATATGTGCAACTACAAAAGAGGACAGGATAGCAATGAAAACCAAGGGTATTTGATTCGATGCACGTAAACATATATCCTTCATAACTACAAAGAAATAATACTAAAATATTAAGAAGAAAATTCTAATATGCCTGAGGAATTTGTATCACAAAACTTTTAAAAGATTAAAAGATATAGGAAGAAAATGCAAAGTCCACCAAACAAATGCGAACACTTAGAAACAGCTCTAAGAAGAAAATAGATCAATTGTCCAACTTACACCATGATCTTCTGGAGCAGGATGGTCACCAGTTGTTATATCTACATCCATAGAACCCCGTAAATCAAAACATTTTCCATCATCCAATGAAGCATTTTCCATATCTACACCAAGTTCAACTAAAGTTTTGGAGTCTATTACAGGTTTTTCACCAAACAAATGGTTTAAGGACGGATTCTTCCCATCACAAGCCAAATCTGCGGTGAGGACGCCATCCTCATTCATAATCCCTAGGTTACTATTGTCACCATTTGCAGAAGCCCAGTTATCGCACCCACCAGTTTCTAGAGATGCAGCTTTGGAAACTGTCTGAGCATCAGCTCCATTTTCAACCCATGGACCAACTTTGCCTTCCTCCAACAAATCCCCATCCCCACCTTTTGCTTCAGTTTCAACCGCAGCAACATCATCAATGTTTCGATCTACAAATTTTGCATTTATTATATTGTCTAAATAAGCATCCTCTTCAACAGGTTGAGTTTCCATCCTCTCATCAGGTGCCAAGCACGATGCAACATCTGTCTGAGATACTGTTTCAATCCCATGAACCACAGAGCATGTAGCCTCAACAGCGTGTTTAACATTTCCTCTGCCAATGTCCTCAGCTACCTCAGCAACAGAATTTGCATGGCCATGAACATCAGTATCAAGAGAGCCTAAGTGATGGTCACCAACTTGCTGGTTCTCAGTCTGAATGGGACTCTCTGCAGGTTGTGTTTCACCCTTATTTGTTAGAACTACAGGTTCTTTGCTCCTTTCCTGTCCACCTTGAATAACATTAGGCCTAACAGAGCGCTCTACATCCTCTGCTACTTCAGAAGAACCATGATGTTCATCGGTTTCGGTAACCCTGATTTGGCTGAGATCTTGAGTTTCGCAACGCAAACTTGTCAGTTCAGCAGACATACCTGAAAGATATACCAAAATCAACTCATTTTGTTATGAGGTTTCCTTTAAAATCTCTTGTTTCCTATTGCCCCTCAAAAAACAACACGAAGGCATTCCCTTTAAAACTGTGTGCAAATTTGTAGCCTAGAGCAAACACTAAATCAAGACATAGATGCAAAGCTACAAAGCATAAACACCATTTGGGAATTGATATTATTCAAGAGAGAAAAGTGACAGACATTGAGTCAAGGAGGTGGAAACTGTCATATTAGGTTCACCGGCAGATTGCCCATAAATTTTATACTATTGGGTAATCTAGACAACAGAATGTAAAAACCAACGAAGATAAGTTTCGATTGAAACCACCCAGTGGAGCACATCAATAATTTCATAATCAAATTTCCATTTCCAACAAAGAAGTCTCAGCGGATTTTTCATAGGATAAGCTACCACTCGCTAAAATCCCACCCGAAAAAAGGCAGAGAAAAAAGGTAAGAGATAGAGAGGCAAATGAGGAAAAGACCCCGCTATCATTAAAAAATATAAATTTCAATAAAATCTTATTATTTTAATATGAAGGGGAAAATTAAAGGCCAGCTTTACCCACTGTATGTTCAGCACGATAACTCACCACTCAATATGGGTTCGCTGAAAATCTCATCCTCCAAGAACTGAATTCGAATCATCAAAATTTCAGAGGAGGTGCAAGGAGCTTTCTTACGTATGCGACGTATGTCTTCAGTGTTTGTCAACTGTTGGCGTATTGTACTTGAGAATGTAAAGCAGGCAAACACATCAGTTATTTATCATAAAAGCTGGATCTAGCATAAACAAGAATTATATAGAGCAATAGTTTAAACCCAGTACGCTTGGATTACACCACCATAAGATATTGGAACCGAAACTATACAGTGTGCATCAGTTACGAAGTAAAGAATAACTCAAGCAGATCCTTCATGAGCTAATATAAACCACCTAAGTGATCATTTTCAAATAAAACAGCATTCATTGAACCCTGGTGCTCTGGTAGCTTAAAAGCAAAGTCATCATCATAGCTTGTCTACTTGAAAATATATAGAAAGCAGAACAGCAGCATAATCAAACAAAGTTGATTGAATACTAATACTTCAAGAGGATTCAGATAAAGGAACACTGAATAAACTGTCTGCAGGATACATTGTTAAGGTAGTATAAAGGAAAAAATAATCTTATTTTTTGTTAATAAAATCCCAGTTCAAAAACCAGATTAGTAGAAACTTCCATGAAGAAGTAGAACTGAAGATCAGTTCATATTTTGTTTAAGCTCAGAAAGTCACAAACATGGAAATAAGAACATACTCGCCATGCAAAACCATGGTGTCATCCATAAGCACCTTCCTCTTCAAAGCACTATTCTGGGGTGCACAGCGAGAACGTTTTCTAGATGCTACTTCAGGAGCAGGTGGAGTTGGTTTCATTTTCAGAACTGAAGATTTTCTTCCCACTGAAGCAAACAATAAAATTACTTCAGTCATTAACATATTTTTGTATACGCATAACTTATATGTCAATTAACTATTAGAAACTTCATCAAATTATTGCACATAATTTACAAGCCCTTCTAACAGACAATAAACCAGTCATTAACATTTTTTTTTTGGTAATAAACAAAGAAACAACTTGATACCTAAAATAGATGACAACAAGTCATCATCGTCAGGGATAAATTCTGAATTTTTTTTCGACCTGTCCACCCCAAAAGATTCAGAGGAGTTTAAACTCTCTACAGTTACAGTACTCTCTGTGTAACTACGCTTTTTCCCAGAAATAAGTTTGTTTACAGTATCAGCCCCACCACTCCCTGCTAAGATTTCTTTTTCCGGTGTAGACTCAAGTAGCAAATCATTGGGTTTATCAAGAAGGCCCTCTGGTATAGAGAGTAGCTTTTCTAGTGCAGGCAAATCAGAATTCACGGAATTATTTAATTCTTTTGAATGAATATCACTGGAAATCACATTGTCCAACAACTCATCCAATTTTCTGTTATCTGCTTGAATATCTCCATGTACAGAAACCCCTGACATCTGGCTTTTCTCAGATTGCATAATATCTGTCACATGGCACTCTTCACCTATAAAAAGGTGAAAATTAATCAGCAAATTAAAACTTTATCAATGCCAGCAAATATATCAAATTACATGCCATACATACCTTGCACCTCAACCGAAATATCTTTCCTCTTAGATGTCTCTAATGATTCTGACCCAACTTCCACAGAGTGTATGTTTGGTGCCACTGAATTGTCATGTCTAGGAGATAACATATCTGGTCCACTAAGATGGGAGCTGCATGGTTTAAGCACATTCATACCAACACAAGACATCTCTTCATGAGAAACATTGTTGTGCAAGATCTCAGGATCATCAGGATCCTTACAAGTATGAACTTCAGAAATTTCAGCATCATTGTGGATTTTGGTGTTAACTAATGCTTGATCATCCACCAAATAGCCCCTTGACACAGACATGTCACTAGGACAAGCTTCATGACTAGAGTCCTGTATATCAGATGTGATAAGAGTGCTACTAGGAGAGGCAGCAGTTTCATCTGACTTATCTCCTTGGGATTCTACAGACAGCATGCTTGGAACATTTTGCACATTTTCCAATCTGTTTGAGCCATCAAGTTGACCAATGGTCCCTTCTGAATTATCTGATGCCAAAGGCATAGATTTAATAGAGTCACCAACATCTGCATCTCTTATGTGGTAGCCATTCCGCTCAAGAAGTTCATTGTTTGAATCTTTGGGCAAAGGCCAATCTGTTGCATGGCTATCCCTGTGATGAAAATCTGACAGACTTAGATCATTTACTTTGCTCTCTGTAGCCATCAATTCATTTGAATTGTGATCTTCTGATTCCAAGTGATCATCACCAGCTAGAACCTTCTGAACACTAGACAAGTTTGGCTCTTGCACCAATCCAGGTGTAGATGGTGCCTCAGCATACTCGATGGAGTCAGCATTCAGGCCAAGTCTTGCGGGCTGTTCACAAGAAAAAGAGGTAATCACCACACCTAAAGCATATCCTACAACAATTATGTTGATAAAGAGAGAAACCATGGTAACACAAGAGAGCCATATATGCAGAGAGAAATTATAAGAGACTACATTGATATCGCACTCTATTACTAACTAATACAATACTGCATAAAAGACAATAAGACAAGACTTCATAGAACTCTTAACATTCTTATTTTACGCTTCACCAAATTAGATAAGAAATTGATGAAAATGAATAACTTGAGCCCTCATATATTACAATAGTTATATCAACCTGATTTGTGCTTTCCTTCACTGTTGTGGCTTCTAAAGTTTCATTTATCCCCTCACTTATGTTATCTTGTTCCCAGGGTTTTCCAGACCCCTGAGGATCAGCACTGCAATTAGAAAAGAAGGTAACATCAGAACACTTAATCTTCTACAAATTAGAATAAACCAGTATCTAAGCCACCAAGACGCGTGACTGCCAATTGAGTAGCAGGCTATGTAACAAGGGAACATGAATGTCATTGACAAATGAGTTAAGAGAAATCATTAAACATCTCAAATCAAAAAGATCAAGCTTATAAACTGGCAACTTGAAGTGCATCATGTAGATGAAAAGCACATCGACCAGGATATGGTTTTCTTACAGCTAGGTCAAACTATTCACTAACAATCAGTGATGTAACCAAGCACACTGTGGCATGGTGGAAGGTACATGCATGAAGTAGTAGAGTGTGTCCCAAGAACAAAACATTTTCTTCCTTCACATATTGATTGTGAGTCTATGTATATGCTAATCAAGAGAGAATAAACTAAACTGCTACAAATTGCCATCATTTTTCCTCGTGAAAACAATTTATCATACATGCCAAAGGCAATTACAAGAAACAGTTCTGAAATTACTCCTGATTCTTAAATGCTCAAGCACCTAGCACTATGCAGTAGATTGGGAAGCTTAGAATAGTCAGGAATGCACGACAAAGAAGATTATACCATCAAAAGTCAAATGAAAGAATAATAAGTGAAACACACAAGCAAACAAAAAAAAAAAATCAATAATAGAATCAAACAGTGACACATAGCTCACCGAAGAATCATAAATCAGGGATAAAAACAAGAGATAGACAAACAAAATAATCATATAAAGAGCTTACTCTGAAACTCCATGCCCTGCATCTGTAACCTGCTCCAATAACAGCTCCTGTTTATGATTAACCAAACAAAAATATAATTGGTGACCAACACAGAAAAACATTTACTCAATATTCCATACAACAATTTTGGGGATGTACAATGAGGTACCAGCATTCTTCAATCTTTTTTATTGTAATTATTATTTGTAATGGAGAAAAAGAAGGCACACAGCTAACAAGGAAATTTATCAACTACAAGATTCAATAACTAATTCTGGACAGAAATTTCAAATACAAAATTTTTTTATCACTCTGCACAGGAAAACGAAGAAGGATAAGAAAATAAAAAAGCAAACAACCTACAATGGCTGTTGTATCATGACAGAATGTAAGGTGAACTCAGCCATATTGATCAGATTATCTACAGTATCTCTATATAACTTAGAACATGATTTTCAATATTATAGATGTGTACACAATAATTACCTCATCAAGGTCCAAACCAATTTGGGAAGTATCACCATCGCCAAACCGCTCTACGAACAAGCAAAAAGATATTTAGGAGAAAAAAGTCAGCAACATGATTTAACCGTCAAGTATTCCAATCCAGGAAAAGACATGCAGAAGTTGTTACCATCCAATCCAAACTGCGATGTGGAGTAGACAACACCATCCATGGTATCCTGGAGGGTGATTTGTTCCCTTGTACTAACATGTTGATCCACATAGTTACTGCAAAAGACATTAGAAATTAATAGCAGAAGAAACAATCTTCCAAATGCAGCTTGGCAAGACTTGACCATCAAAATGAATTATCAATACACCAGTCATTATAATATCAATAAATACAGATAACAGGACTTGTCAACACTTTAGTTATTAGTCAATGTATATGTCAAATGCCCACAAAAGGCTACCACAAGTTACGCTGGCATAATTAGTATAACACCTTAAGTTAGTATAACACTTTCAGCATGAGGTAGCTTTATGTTTTAATCAAAAATCCAAACAGATCAAAATTGATCTGAACTCTAAATAAAGTAACTATTGTAATCTGAAACACATTTTTTATTTCTCAAGAGATGAACATAAGTGTTAAGCCATTTGTTTTCTGAACAAAAAAATCTCAAAACCAAGGTCTTTACATTGTGCTCTTATATATTTTAAATGTTAAATAAACAATAAAAGATCTTGAAAGAACATAAATAAAATTCTCTAAATGAACATCATATATTGCTATCTTATTATTTTATAAAATAATATTTACTTGATAAAAATTGACAAAAATCATGTTATCATTTTCATTACACTCAAATCATACAATTATACATTTGAAACATATGGTAACTTAAAAAATATATGAATATAAAGTGAAATATGTCCTAATGAGAAGGGAAAATGATAGGTTATGAATGGATAGAAATGTAAATTATTTAACTTGGCACAGATATTTTGGTGAATATAATCTAAGAAAGTCATTCAGAAAGTTAACATTTAGCAAAAGGGCCAAAAAAAAATGTAGCATTTTATATTCAAACGTCTGAAAATTCTCATTAAGTCAGGAAAACAAATAGCCTAAAATATCTGAATGAGTTGAACTAAACTATGTTCTGACTTCAGTCTTCAGTAAAAAAATAAATAAATAAATAAAAGGATAAACAGACATGACATAAGTATCTTAATAGAATTAGTGCAAACACACCTTTAGAACCTCTCATGGTCAATGACTATGTCAGAAAACTTTTTACTCATAAACGTAGCAATTACGTCCAACAAACTAATTTAGTTTAACAGGAAACACTTAAAGTAAAAGCAAACTAAACTAAGGTGGAACGTATGGAACTAACCCTTGAAAAATATCATTGTCTGGCAGCTCAAAATCATCAAGATCAAAGGTTTCTGGCAAGGTGATTGAGTGATATGGTGCAGTCGATTCTTCTGGAGGTAAATCAACTGCTGTAGAGCGAAAAGCTTGCTTTATCTTAAGCAAAGCCTCACTGCAATCATCAAAAAGGTAATTCACCTTTCGAGAATATATCCTCACCACGCCAAGCAGAAGATGGCTGGACAGTCGGAGTGCAATTGGCACCTCCGGAAACAGAATGGAGTCTGCTCAAAATGAACAAAAACATCATTAAATGATTTTCTTTTATTTAATAATTAACAAGCATTCCTCAGATGTAACAATCACCAATTAAAGGAAGATCTGACCAAGTGAATGAGATTTTTAAGACATTATAATCATATTGAGTTCTGACTAACAAATTTAAAACGAAATGCCACTGTTAAAGTACGGATAATGAATGTATAATCAAACAAGCAGGAAAATAAAAACTTTCACCAAGTAATTAAGCACAAGTAAACAACTTAAAATGACATTATCACTCAGTTCTTATTCACAAGGAGAATATCCACACAAACAGATTACAGGAACAATGAAAGGTAAAAAGGATGCAAAAAAGTTAACACCCACATCCCACAAAGTGAAGAGATCCTTCCAGAATTCAGACAGATACATATTTCATCTAATATTAAATAATCGAAACTTCATAAAAAATACCATCATCAAAGAAGTAACAACCCCTCCTTAAAATAAATACAGAAAGTCAGCATAAGCATGACTGCTCATCTATGGAGAGAAAGAATTAACTATAATGAATGCCGAAAGCACATTATGCAAACTGGTGATTGGATAAGAATAATAAGCTAACAAATGCACAACAAAGGCTATAGCAGAGAATTGACAATTTCAATCTATAAATCCACTGTTGAAGAATATATAAGCCCACACAACCATCTCAACTGAAAAGCCACTTGTCTGAATTCTAAGATTCTAAGAAATCTCAAAAACCAAGCCATAAGTTATGCTTATCATTTCGTAAGCTCAAGTGTATAACATCAATTTTTAGATTTATGCAATGATTCTGAAATCAAATACCAGAAATCTGGTCATTTTGAACAAACAAACAATCTTGCATGTAAAGTCATGAACTGTAAGGTTGATATACTATTTAAAAGATCAACCTTCTAAGTTTGTTGAGAAAATCGCATTTTCTAAATATCACCAAATATACACAACTATAATAATAATTTAACTTTGCCTATTCAGAAATACTTATTATACAATTCTTTTAAATCTTGAGAGGAAAGATACTTCACTAGGCTATATATTAATTAGCCAGGTAATACCAAATTATTTTCTTTTTCTAAAATTTGAAGGAAAAAAGTATCAAGCAAATATCAAGAAACAAACAAATATCAAGCACTACATAAATAAATAAATAAGGGCATGGTGAAATGCATACATGATGTGAGAAAACAGAATGAATTGTCAGTACAGGCTGCGAACAAAGGATAAAAATCACAGAATTCATAGCAGACTACTATTAGCAGCAGACAAAGGTTAAAATTAGCATTTTAATTTGAAAGAATCCAACAACATGTCTGTCAATTGATTTTGTCAAATGCAATTGACACTAGTTCAACTTCCTAAAGCTCACAAGTTATATTTGCATTTTAACCTAAAATAATAACAGAAAAATAGTAATTGACACCTATGTAAGCAATTGGAACAGAAGCGCCTACCAAAATAGAAAAGTTCAAGTCCTTGCTTATATTTTATCAGAGTATGAAATCTAGGTAGATCCAATAAATCTATGAAAGGAGGTCTATTAAAGCAGCTTAAAAAGTTCACTAAACACATATGATTAGATACATCTACGAAATAAACTTGAGGGAGAAAGAAGGCGATAATTAACTTAGAAAATTTATGAGTCAACTTTTTCTTCTTGTCTTTTTTTCCAAATGATTTGAATAACTAACAATCCGTTCACCAATCTGTATATGATGCTTAATAATGCAGACATAGAAATAGAAAATATTCTTTTTTGTATTCATCATTTGAAGGAAAGCAAGTAAGAAAAAAGCCAACCCAGAATAGAAATTCTATCACCTTACATTTGAACATTAGACAATGGTACCCAAATCCGGCAATTTACTTTAATAGAGTCAAGATTTGATCAATAAGACGAGGAAATAAAAAATTCAACTAAAATACAATTATTTACTCGATTAATACAGCAACCAAAAGTATGACTTCGGAATCACATAAAAAGAGTAAATGATAAATACTACTCACCTACGGAGACGCCAATATCAGTATCAGCTACCTGGTTCTTTCGGAGCTTCCTCTCCAAGTGGGCAGCTATCCATATGGTCCCCAAAGGCCCTTTCTTGGCCAATATAAACTGTGAATAAAACATTTCTCACCGCAAACCCAAGAAAACCTAGCTTTCATACACCAAAATTCAATCTTCTAGCTGATGACACTCTATCAATTAAGCTTCACAAAAACTACTACCAATACGAAATTTGATACTTACACAAAAACAACAGAAGAATACTTGAATTCTTCAAAATTAAAAACTTAATTCTTTCATTGACCTCCAAAACACCTAAAATATCTACGACTATTCAAAATAAACTCAATAAACACGAAACCCTAACCCTTTATCCCACAAACTTTACCAACAATCTTCTACCCAAACCACAAATTTCTACTTCTCCCCACTAAATTACAGACACAGAAGTCAATAAACCCACGTTAGCAACGAAACGAAACCCTAATCATCCCTTAACTACAACACCAGCTTCCTGGAATCCAAGAACCGAGCAATTGAACCAAAAATACTTCATTTTCACGTGATTTACACAGAACCAACATCGAAATTCGCCATTATTTTTAACCAGAAATAAAATTTGAGCTCACAAGATGTTCACTGGTGGTAGGAGAAAGACGGTGTTTAAAGGAGCGAAGAAGAGATCGGAAACGGAGAGAAGCGTTGACAAAGTTGAATTGATTTGAATTGAACGAGGTGAAAAAATTAAAACGAAAAAATGGAATTGAAATCAAATCCAGACATAAACAAAGTGAAGAAGCGCCCTTTGATTTTTATTTTATTTTTTTTTATTTTTTTTATTTTTTTTTTAATAGCGTGTTTTTAAAAATTGATTTGTGTTGCGTGTTGTTGGTATGCTAAGGTGTGTGTGATTTGTTGAGGTGGCGATTTTAGATTGGTTTGAAGTTTAAGAGTGTTGGGTCTCATGGTGTTATTTGATAAACATTAGAATTCTTCAATTACTCAACCCAACTGAACCTCATCATTTTCAATTGAATTATTGTCTTAAAATTCAAAAATAGAATGCATTCCTTATTCTAGATGCTAAAAACAATATTTAAATTATAGAGTACATGTGTACAATCTTAAATTTAATTAAATATAAATTTTAATTATTATTTTTTAACAACTATGTGTATGCTTTTTTATTGTATTTAAATTAAAAAAACACAAAAATTTTGTTCATCTCATACTCATTGCTTTAATTTTAAGGTAAAATTTTATGTAAGAGTAAATTTTTTTAAAATATTTATAACAAAATAAGTATTCAAATTATATTTCTTTTAAATTTAGTTTCAAATCAAAGCGTTTAAAATAATTCTAATAAAAAAATAAATTGATATAATGTGATAAATTTGAAAATAAAAAAATATATAAATTGATTTAATCAATTGTTAATTATTTAAAAAAATAATATTAATTGAGTTTAACTCCAAATAATTTTGATTTTTGACAGTAATGTGATAGAATTTAAAGAAAAAAATAAACACAAGGGGTGAAACTTGACTATGAGAAATTATATTTTATTTTGATTTAATTTAAAAAGATTCAAAATAATTCTAATAAATTATTTGATATAATATAATGTAATAAAATTATATATATATATTGTATACATGAGAAATTCTAATTTATTGAATTGATGATAGACGTTAGATAATTGTCACGTTCGAAGGGATAGTTTACATAAAATTCTTAATTCGATTCTTTTGATATTTCAATAAAATCTTTTGCTAGTTCAAACTCAAAATAGACGTAAAGGTAACCATTGCATCGAGACTTATCATCATACTACTATAAAAAGATTATATATATATATATATATATATATATATATACTGATTAAATATTTAAAAAAATAATAATTGAGTTTAATTTTTAAGTAATGTGGACAATAATAGATAATCAATTTGATGTAATATAATAAAATTTAAAAAATAATAATGAAATTTAGCGTCTCACAAGATAATTAATTAATTGAATGTAATGGGATAGAATTTAATAAGAAGAAAAAAATAATATTTTAGATTATTCTTTTTAGATAAATAATTAAATTTAAAAAAAAAAAAAAAGTGTCCATTGCGCGTTGCACCGTATAAAAATATATGTTGAGGTAGGTAATATAATTACATTCTGCCCACATGTCAGATTAAATATTTTAAAGACTAAATTTAGCCTATTAAACTTCACTATTTTGACATTTGGCCCCTTCAGTTTTTCATTTATAATTAATCATAGAGTGGCTGATTAGATTTCCAAAAATATGTACACGTATGTTGATTTGCTCCGTTACATTCACTTGTAGGTTCCACAGGACCATTTCTTTCGTTGCCATTCTTACAATTTCTAATGTTTTATCTAATCAATTTCTATAAAGTAAAAAATATAAACAACAAAATTTAAAATTGGAATGAGAGAGTTGAAAATTAGAATGAAAAAATTAGAAAATTTTACCATAAAATATTCGTTGAAGCACAAAAGGGTACATTTCACATTATTTAAACAGTAAACACTAGTCTCAAAAGCACTGATACAAGATGAATGTATATATGTATTGTTTTATTTATACAAATATTTGATTAGAAAATAATTAATTAATTAATTTTTTGTCATATCAGTCAAAAATATAATAAGCATCCCTGCTGAAAAGAATGTTTCTGACAATTAAACAGAAAAACTAACCACACTCATTGCTTTTAAAAGAAAGTGTGCTTGTGCAGCATCTCTATGATCTTCCTGCTTCAGCTGTTCCAACATCATCTTCTGTTTGACTGCCTAATCTTACAATATCTTCCACAAGGATTTTGCCTTCTGTTGCAAGAAAACAGGGAACAAAATACATCAGACACTTCAGTTTGTCAAGAAAATGTTTTTCGTAGCAGATTACGCTTTCATTATCAGACTTCAAAATTTTAGGGGTGGACAGTTTTTACCAAAGCCAAACCAAGCTGAAAAACCAATGATTCGAAAGTTTGTGAACCAACGTAACGTAAATATAAATTTTGAATGATTTGGTTGGCTTCAGTGTCAGTTTTCAAACTTTTTTAGGTTGATTAGTAAACTGAATTTAAAATCGAGCCGATTGACTCTCTCAAAATTGCACTTGTATGAATGAAAACAGTTTTGGTTTGGTTCAGTTTCCCTTTTTTTTTTTGCTCGTATCAAACCACGTATCCTGTATCTAGTTTCAACCACGGAGTTGGCAAACTCTCAAAAATTTGATAAGTTCATTTTATCAAAGACAATAGTAGCAAAAGATTCAACGAGAAGGAAATTTCCACTGACCTCTATCTTTGGAAAGATTGCCAATAAGTTCTTGGATGCCCTCCTTCCCCAAGGTGTCTTTAAGGTACATAGCTGCAGATGCTACCTCCTCAGGAGTCACTTTCCCATCATAATCTCTGGCAAAAAATCACAACAATGATTGATTTGGCGATGTTAGAAAACAATCAGTTGCTTTAAAAAACTGGTAATACAAGTAAAAAACTAACTTACAGATAAGAAAATGGAACTTTTTTTATAAAATGCATAAACAAGGAGTCAAATAGTTCTAGATCAAAATTATACCAACCATATGATTTCATGTAGACCAACAAACATTGGATAAATGTATAATTTTTAATTCCCAAAGTCAGCTCTGTAAATTTATTCTTCAGAGGTATAATTGTCACTAATAGTGTCAGCCACTCAAATCAAACTAAGCTCACACAATTTTGCCAAGGTGCTTGTCAGATCGAAATGAATAGTTACGGCAAATGAATCAAAGGTACTGATAATCCGAATTGTTGGACTCATAAATTTAGAAGATCGCCGTCTCCTTTAATGCATCTTCAAGTTTAGGTTCAGGTAAATAGAAAGGGATCAATCCAGGGTGCTTGACAACAGAGCCTTTGGAGGAAATATAGCATTGACTAACTCGGTAAGGTTTGGCTCAGAACTACAATGATGGTCAAGGTAAGAGACCTAATGGCAAAGAAAAGACTGGCAAGCCTGAGATGCAGATACTACAATACCAAAGGTTTAGTTTGGAGAGGTATATGCATATTTTGTAATTGCATTAAAAGACATAGAGTCGAAGCAAAATGTAATATTGCAACGAGGAAACCAGGATTCTCGATTGATTAAAGATATTTCTAATAAATGCACATATCACGGGCTGTAGATAAATTGCATGGGGTAAAGGAATCACATGTCAGGATTTAAATAATTGAGAAGCATTTAACAACCTATCAAGCAACCGCCAACGATTTCCAATTTTGGCATCGACATCATCAATTTCTTTTTCAAGCTTTTGGAGCATAGCATCTACCTGAAATTTAACAAATCAAGCCAACATAGTCAAATTTAGTTTGGCATTGCATGTGATAAATCGAAGAAGCAGACAGCTATGATAAAAATAATGACCATCAGAGTTTATCATTACAGAAGATGATCTGAAAGATAGTTACCCTGTCTGTTAGAGCTGAAGAAACCTTGTCTTCAACATCCTTCTCAGTACCTTGTTTGGTCTCTTCCCTAGCAGCTATGTATGCCTTCTTAGCTTCTTCTTCACCTTCTTTACCATCTTTCTCTACCATACTGTTATAAAGATCTATCTGGAAATAATCATAGCAACAGACAAATGAAAAGACACAAATACTTCAGATGTCTATCTAGGACAAATCAGGAAGCAAGAATCACAATCAACATTTGTACGTAGCAACAAAACATAGTATATATCTGGTTACAATCACAGGGAAATGACTTTCTTCTCATGAGATGGTAGCCTATAGCAATCTAATTGCTGTTAGATTTATACCTAATATTAACATGAGAAACATATAATGATAACCATCACTACTCATAAACTACTTTACGTAGACAATCCATGGAAAGAGAAAGACAACTGTCATAGTTTGGAAATCCCCTACACAGCATTACCATCTTAATCTCTCCAGGAACAATGGAATACATCATATATTTTACTCAATTTTCTCACGTGATCCAGTTTTAACAGCAAACTTCAGGTCGGAAGGCATACAGATAGTGTTAGATAGCGTTCACAAAATAAGAAGAGAAGTTTCTACAACTGATCAGCAATCAAGAACAAGTTGTCAATAATGCACCAAAAATGGATCTGTACAATCACCGGATTTATAGAGTGCAGCCTAAGGAAACTTTTCATAGGAGAATGTTTTAATGAATGATGAAGAGAAGTGGTATCTAATGCATAGGGGCTTTTTAGACTTTAAAATTCATATAACATCATGCCCAACCTTTTGAATGCTAAATGAATTTTAAACAATAGGAACGTCATTTACTTGAGGAATTTGGATCTTAAATATATTAATTCATACTTCAAAGGTACAAATAAATCACTTGTACCTCCTTCTTCACAAGTCTCAGGAACTCTTCACGTTCCCTGCTGACTGACTGAAACAAGCAGCAGAAAAGCCAAAGTCAAGAGAAATATGACACATAATAATTAACAAGTGATCTGACAATCCAATCCTTACAGATGCAGAAGCTAAAACAGCCAACGCACGACTGAGCTCGCAAAGCTGCTCATGTTTCTCCAATGTTTTTGCTTTTGCTTGTTCTTGGGCTTCTCCAGCTGTTGGATCTGACATTTCTTCCAAAGCCAGATCCTTTTGGCTGCTAACTGATTCCTTCATCTTGGCCTGCTCCTCTTCCTCTTCCTCTTCCTCCTCCTACATGTGGTTTAATTAGTATGAATAAATAAATTAACACATAGCTACACAGATAAAAGTAAAAGCTTCAGAATTCATGCAAATAAAAAAAAATTGAGTTATAATATTAAAGAAATGCCAAGTCCCAAGCCCCAACAAAGAGCCCTGAACAAGGCAGAAGCAACATTCTTTTCTCCCCAATAAATTGAAGAAGAAAATAAAGCATCATATAAATAACCTTGATTAGTTCTTCCTGCATTTCTAGGAACTCCAACTTCCTTCTCCTTTCTGAAACAGAATCTTCAGACACCAAAGCTGTAACCCCAACCGTATCCACAACCTCATCTGGCAGGGAGGACAGTGTAGCCTGAACAGCTTCCTCTGGTCTAACTTTTCCAGATATAGAGAAGGCTCTGCGGAGGTTGCACACAAAAGAAAACTATAAATCTCTGTCTTATGTCCTGAAACAAAAACTAACAGCTAAAGCATTATTTTTACCTGGAAAGAATCAGAAGAGAAGATGGTACTGAGTGATTGAGTGACAAATCCAGCCAATCACGCAACTACAAAGAGGAATAATCATTTAAAAGCCAGGAAAATGGAATCTCTTAGTACAACTTTCACACAGAGAACAAGGTAAAACCTTGAAAAAACTAGAGTCACAAGCTTATGCAGAAGTTCCGGAACTCATAACTGATGTTTACTGCAAATAATAGGTCCAACCACACAACTTCTACAAGAAAATTCTTAAGTTTTTGTTAATTAGAAAAAACTGTTTTCACCTACTACAGCAACTGTTGCCATTTGAACTTAGATTAGACTCAAATACAATATAAAGTTGATTTTATACAATTTTGTACTTCAACAGTAGTTATTTGGGAAATAGGTACACCATATCGCATTTATTAGGCTACTTAGTTTATATTGAGTCCAGCCAGCTTGACATGTTAAGAGACCTGAGCCATTGTTGGGAATGCTGACTAAATGAAAAGAATGAAAATGTGGGCTCATGGATTATGAATGAGAAGGAAGAGTGAGCTTGAGGATGGAAGCACAATGAATGGAGGAAACAAAGAGGAGAATTTTTTACTGAACTTCTCATCAATCTGATCTACATTATAAAGAGTGTTGTTATTTCAAGAGTCTATAAACTGGTATGTAATATATATGACTCATAATTAACCTGTTGACGCATTTCCTCCACGGAAAGTAACCCTAGTAAGCCTCGATCTCTACAGGCTTGACGAAGCTCTGCTTCTGAAAGCGACTCCACTCCCTCAGCTTGAATGATCTTATCATCACTCTTTATCCTGCCAAATAGACAATGTGACTTTCATTCAGTGCTAGTATTTAATTGTTCACTCAAAACTGCAAAAAAGCAATTCCAAAAAATGGAAACATTCTTCAATTTTTGAGAAATTCCAATATATATGTAACTTTTTCATAAACCATGAGTAATCAGTTTTAATGCAAATATTTTAAAATATTTCAAATCATTCACATAACTTGTGCTTAAATTTTGGCATCATGAACAAAATTTTCACATATTACAGAGAAAACATGATGCAGGAGTTACTGCCCCACTCATGAAGAAGAACAACCAAAAAACTAGACAGAAATTAATTAATAAGCAAAAGAATATCTACATAAACAAAAAACCTCTTTACAACTGTCACAAAAGGAGATGCTTTGACTTCAAAGAACACCTCTTTCCCAACAAACTCTTTAGGTAAAATGCACCTTGGAGTCCCAAAACGAAACAAATGAACATCCAATTCCCTTGTGATGTAGTGAAAACAATGCAATAATTCCACAGAGCAATTGTCTAAGATTAGTTTATCCATTATTCTAAGGCACTTCATGAATGCAGTCAACCACGCAAACAAACTTCTAGATACATAGCTAAATTTGAAAGAACCATGATCCAAACAAAGAGTGGAATAATAAAAAAGATTAAAAAAAATTGTCTTACTCTTGCAGCCTTTTCCGAAGCATATAACGCAAATATGCATCTGTTCCATATGGGCTGATGCCCATATACTTGCACATATTTACTAACCGAGGCCTGCATCAACAATCAAAAAGTTATCCACAACCAATTTGTTAGTTTTACTAACTGAAACAAATGAAAAGTGCAAGAGTGCTTACACAACACAAACCTGCTAATGTTATCTAAAGTCAACTCATCATTAAATAGCTTGGCAAAGCCTAAAATTTCATCATTAGAGACACCAGCACCAGTTCTAACCTGTTCAAATGTCAAAATGAAGCCTTACATAAATTATTGCTCACATAAGAGTAGGTGAAACATAAGAGTAAATCCACTTCCCTCGTCCGTGAAAGAAAAAATCAATAAATACCTTGTTCATAAACTCATCAAGATCTTCTGCCGTCTTCTTAATATCTCCACTTCTTGAGTTTTGAACTTCCTTTGCCATTTCTTTCACAGTGTCTTGAAGAAACTTTGCATATTCTATTCTTGCATTAAGCCTTCTTTTCAG
>JAVXUL010000006.1:864312-882948 GCA_035590515.1 Trichilia minutiflora | reverse complement strand
TATTTATTTATTTTTTTAAACAGCAAAAGCGACGAGGGCTGAAAGGAATGGAGAGCATGGACACTGACTCAGGGTAGGACTAATATATGAAATAAAAACTGAAATTAGGGATTAATTGATTTATATATAAGAGTTTGCATTGCAGATGTATTATATTAATTTATGTATTTATTTATTTTTTTAAACAGCAAAAGCGACGAGGGCTGAAAGGAATGGAGAGCATGGACACTGACTCAGGGTAGAAATTTGAAAGAAAGAAGGAAATCCTTTTTGTTGAAATGAAAATGAAATCAGCTTCCTCTTTTTTTTTTTTTCAGTTTTTTCTTCTTGGGTTATTAGATATGCCCTCTAAATCTAATACATGAAAATTTAATATTAAATTAAATGGGTCAAGAGCTGCTGAAGTTCACATGAATCGGGAAAAAAAATCTGAAATTTTAATATGTAGCTGAATATTAATATTTGTAATGTTGGATGAATTAAATGGAAAGATACGATTTTTTTATTTTAATTTTTAATTTTTGTATAATAATATTTAATTTTTAGAAAAAAAATTGAGGTATTAAATTAGAATAAATTTCTGAAAATTGTGTTTGTTCCTTTACCTTTCAACTTATTATGTCAAATATTGATAAAATACTTAATTGAATTTTCTAAAAAAAGTTAATTTATTTTATCTACTGTTTTTTCTTTTACTTTCATTTATTTTTCCTTGTATATTTTATATTAAGACTTTAAACATTCAATACCAAACAAAACCTTCTTAAAAAAAAAAAAAGATATTTAAAAATTAAAAAGAAAAAATAAATAGTATTGGCTAAAAATATTATATATATATTTTTGGATAATAATATTTGAATAGATTGTTGCGAAACGGAATATGAAATCAAACACAAGATTTCTAATGAAAAATCCAAAAAAGAAAATATCTATTGACCAAACAAAATGAAACAACTACAAAGACAAATGTATACCTTTACATCTACAAGCAAGCAAGCCCTCTCCTTCCTTTTTCCCTAGGTAAGAGAACAAACTACAAAGTACCTACCAGCAGGGGGTGCAGCGGGATTCCCAGTTGTCAACTTAAAAGGATTCTTGATCTCTTTAACAAAAAACTTACCGAAGTCTTTGGCAGCATTGCCTTCACGAAATTGAATTTGACCGAGATGCCTCCCTCAGATCCTTGAGGCTCTGCAATCCAATGACATGTTTTATTAGATACATATACCCGAAAATCATCATTATAATTTGGGAAAGCATAAAGATAAAACATTCTTATAATGTACCAGCCGCTTAAAGGATTTGTTACTGATAGTCTTCTTCAACTTCTCTGTATCAGGTTTGGCACGATCCAAGGTCTGTGTAATGAAATACATATTTTTCTCATTAGCTTAAATTAGTAAGAAAGGACGCATATGAAAATCGACAAACTCAAACAGGACTAAACAAATCATATCGCAACTGGATTTAGAAAAAGGAAAATACCCAACAGATTTATTGTGGACTGCTTTATGCAGACAACAATGACTATAGTGAACTGTCTCAAAATGTTATCAGGAATTGAAATGGCAGTAACAGAGAAAACCTATTCCACTTGGTATAAAGCAAACATTTGTTTTTGAACCCACCAAAATCTTTTTCATTCTCTATGTCTGACGGCAAATGTTTATGAAAAAAAAAATAGAAATATATGGTAATCAAACAAGCATGCACAGGTGCACACATTTCTGAAATGGTCCGGGTGCAAAGGGAAGGGAAGCCTATTGTAATTTTTCCTCCAGAAGTACCCTTAAAATTTGGTTGCTCAAAGCTTAATAACAAAATTGTTTTTCTGAAATCTAATAACGTCCAAGAACTCAACGCAATTAGGCAACAAAGCTGGGTTACAAAGTAGCCAGTCCTAACGCATTCCATAGCAGCAAGTTTTGAAAATGCAAAAACATGTTTACTTAAATTCAGGTCAGTCACCTATTTAGTCATATTACAAATAAATTTTTAATACCCATCACTTTTGAAATTTTCCAATATTAGAAAGAACAACTAGATAAATGTTAAAAAGAGTATCCACAAAAGAGGTCAATAACATAAGAAAGTGGAAATACTACCTGAATCAGAGATTCTACACGACGCCGCATTCGAGTATGCATAAAACCCTCTGAGCACTGCAGAAAATATTAATGGAATAAATTGAGAACAAATAAGTCAAATTATGCACAATTTAGTTAATTGAATATAAACACGAAGTGGAGACTAAAAATGCTATGAAACCAACAGTCAAAACCCTGAGGTACAGCAGTTCAACAAGGATCACAAATCGTCATCTTATCTTAGAATAATGCTAAGGAACAAACTTTTAGTACAAACTTTTGCATACAAACTGATGTGAAGTAATAGTATGAGTTGCCCTATGGACCACATCATTAATTCTTATTAATTACAATAATTTTGTATTTTTATTAATCAATAGCATTGTGCCAAGTAAGTTTTTAAACAAGAGTTTGTATAAAATGTTTGCATCCCTAGCACTACTCTTTATCTTGTTAATCAAATCATCTAAGATAATATAATAAACAGAAAAAGGTTAAACTATAATTGATATAAAATAATTAGTACAAGAAGCAGCTTGAATATTACATGCATACATCTTCACAATTTTGTTTCTAGATAAGCTACAACTTTACAAATTATTGAAAACCAATATTTTGACCTCTCCAAGTTTCTTTGAGAAGATATTTAAATCAGTTGAGAATGTAATGAAAAAGTACATGACCAATAGTCAAATTGCTCATCAGACATAATAGTGCTTTGCTACAGCAACTGATACTCACATTAGTCTCTAAATTAGGTCATAACAGAGTATAATGAATAAATTAGGCTGCACTTCCAATGTTCATATAGATGTGTTTCACTACATCTTCGTAAGACTCAACAAGGCATTATATAGTCCATACACACTTAGAAATATTTAACCACATGAGTTGTAGATGATGCAAAACACAGATTTTGGAATGTTTCAGTTGTCCAAAACATGACAGTAAATCAAAGGGTCCAAATTTCAGAAAATCCAGAATAAAATAAGATAAATTCTTATTTTGGACTCTCTCCTTGAGCTTTCAAATATTTCAACTCCCTCAGGCATCCCCTTGATACCATCAAATAATAAAATTACTGGGAGAAAACTAAATAGCTCCTTATGCAAGCCATGCAGTAACTAACAGTTATAACTGATTAGAATGGAATGAATAGTGGTAGTTGTTTGGCATTCCATTGCAAAACAGTATTGTAGCATATCAAGTCACTTAACAGTTGTTTGATGACCTTAGATTCAGAATTTTAGAGTTTCATCAAGCCAGAATTTCTTTACCATTTCTATCATAATTAGGCTGTTAGCATCCTGTGATTTGCATTATTTTTCATGTTAATATTGCCAATGTATCTACAGAAGAGTTTGAGATACAATACACAAATGTTGAACAATTTGAGAGAAGGAAACCCACCTTAACATGATAACTAACATATGCATGAAAAGTTGATAAATGCCAAACCGTACGGTCCAATTTTTTTCCTTCCACATGTCGAGGAAAAATGACTGCATTGATGTGAAAATGGAAATGTTATAGCAGGAATGAAAGCGAACAAAAGAGACAGTACTCAATCTTTTGATATTACCAAAAGTAACGAATCCAGCATTGGCAGATAGTGCTTCAAAAGGAACATCCTTCAGTTCTAGGGGTGGAGAAGAAGACCACATACAAAGAGGTGCATTATTAAGTCCAGCAGTACGCCTTGCTTCTACAAATTCCTGAACAATAACCAAACCTTGAAAAGTGAAAAACAAGAAATTAAGCAAGGATAATAAAGGGAACACCACCTTGCTTCAACAAGAGAACTGCCATAGACATTGGCAAACTCGAAAATTTTCATAATCCAGAAAATCTTAAAGGCCAGATCTTAAGGGACTAAGCTCGATTTTTATCAATCCATGATATCATACAAGGCAATTTGCAACAACCGACCAACACAATGCAAAGATGACACTGAGGTAGTGGGTAATGACTTATAGTGAATTCGTTTAAACTGGTCAAGCAGATCGAATTTGGGCACGCAAGTCAAATGGTTGAACTTTTGTATAAGGTTAACTAGGTTGAATGTGTAAACAAGTTACAAGAGCCATGTCCTTATTCAATAAGTCAGCAATATTAATATTTTAATAGTTTACCTGATTAATTAAACAAGCTTGGCTCAGTTTGATCAAAATCTTTTATTACCCCTACCTCAATAGATCAAAAGAACAGCAAACCAAGACAAACTGCCAACCCTATATTCAATCAGTATTGGGAACTTATGAGACTTGAAGTTATTAAAGTAAGATTGTTTAGTAACTGTACCTGCAGGAAGGAAGTTGCAAGAACAGTATCAATGGAGTCAGTGAATCGCATGGGAAACACCACAGTAACCTTTTCTGCCTACATCAACAATTACACTATTTAATCAATTACATCATAAAAACTATCGCCTATTTTAGATATAAATAAATCAAAAGCTCTGCAGTAACAAGATAACAGGTGCTCTGCATAAACACAGTAGCTCAGTTTGAATTTAAAAAATATCCATAATCAGATGGACTACGTTAAATTATAAACAAATCTCAGTTGAAAACATATCAAGTACAAAGATTTCTCCTAATGAAGGTTTTACTTCTAGCTGGCAAAGTAATAATAAATATATAAGAAGAAGAATTGATGCAACTAAAACAGACTAAGCATGCATAGCAATACCTTTGGAATGAGGAAAAAGGACTCCTTTGGTCGATGCACAAGGGCAAGAAGCTGATCTAGGTCGGCAGCAACCGTCCTTGAAGCAAGATGTTTTAGTACTACCCTTAATGGTGCACCTAATACCACTTCCCTAACAGATGCAATCTTCACCAAAAGAGTATGTTTTCGCTCTGCAGAACATCAACAACAAGAAACTGTCACAAATGAACTAACAAATTTTTAAAACAGATCTAAAATTTAGTCACTCGATTCATTTTACATGGAATCCCCTGAAATGTACGTTAGATCACTCTATTCATTTTACATGGAATCCCCTGAAATGTACGTTAGATTAACAATCTGATCAAACTGAAACCTATATGCCTCACACACACAAAAACCAAAAAAAAAAGGGGTGGGGTGGGTGGGTTGTGAGGATTTAAGCAAAAACAATCATTATTTACATTAAAAATTCAAAAATGATCACATAACATAATTTCATTCAAAAATGACCAAAATTCAAAAGTTAACTTTCAAGTGTGTAAAAATTCTTCATGCTCGAAAGTACGGATGGTTATTTTTTAATGAAGTTTGTTACGTGGGCATTTTTGAATTTTTAATACAAAAAATGGTCATTTTTGCTAATGTGGAGGCAAGCTACCTTAGTTGGAGATGAAAGTGGGCATTGCATAAGTGACAAGATCATATTCTATTCCCATCAAAAGGAAGGGTTTATGCAGTACAAGATGAATACCTTTGCAGGTATAAGTGGATCCTAAACAATAAAAGCAGGAATTCAACACTTTTTATGCAGACCGCTTTTGCATGTATATGAATTCTACAGCAAAGGACACACAGAAGGCTTAATGTCCTTTGACTTGCATTAAATTTTAGATTGCAAAACTTATTGCCTGCACCACATATACAGAATTCATGGTAATAAAGGCATAAAGACAAAAGAAAATTCTCATGCTCAACGCATAAGAGCCTAACATTGTATAACACGAAACTTCATTACAGTACTTGGCAGTCATTCACTCAATCCATATCGTAAAACATCCAATCTGCAGATCATGCATGTAAGAACCCTAACAATCTTGCGATTTTAGGTGTTTTCATCAGCCAATTTTTACATTACAAAATAAGTATATCCCTAATAATTTCCAATTCATAGTTTATCACAGATGTTTACTCAGTAATGTCTTCTTGTTGTATTGCTGAAAGAATTTTGTTCTAATCAGAAGCA
Source organism: Trichilia minutiflora (assembly GCA_035590515.1). Taxonomy (NCBI): domain Eukaryota; kingdom Viridiplantae; phylum Streptophyta; class Magnoliopsida; order Sapindales; family Meliaceae; genus Trichilia; species Trichilia minutiflora. The sequence continues at coordinate 876,945 of JAVXUL010000006.1, read as the reverse complement.
TCAAGCTCAATTAAGAATGCTATCTTAAGCATACTTTTGTGGCTCTGACTAAGTTGCTTTGGCTCATATAGGCCTCTGTTCTGGTATTTTAACCGCAGTTTGGAAGTCAGGAGCTCAACAGATACATCACCATCACTTTACAAGGGACTGCCTTTTGAAGCATGTTTTCCAGGGTTAAAAAAATTCTGCGTAATCAGATGCCACATATTTGGAGAGTAATTTTTATTCGTACCTGATGTTTGGTCACAAATGACCAAATATATGGCACACAGAGACCACCAAAGTAAATTATAAACCAGAAGTCATCAAGATCTTATTGAGGTAAAGGTACTAGATCCATAAATCAATCATAGGGAGCCCAAACCTAGGCAATCATAAGTGGTCATACAATATTTTCCTTACATAGCCACAACAAATTAGAAAATATCACAATAGACCAACTTGTATATTGGGAGAGAGCTGATCTAATTTTTCCTAGCAAATAACTCTAGAAATCTTGGACCTTTTTTTAAAATAATTTTCCTCCTATGTGTTCTATTTTTTGATTTGAATATTTATATTTTCTATAAAACAGTTAAACTTGGAAGAGAGAGGATGAGATTTATAATATGAAAGAGCCAAAAGGTGATAGCATAAAGACAAAGAACATGCAGCCTACTTTGACCATAAAACTGTTTGTTTTTCAAACAGAATAGAAAAATGGATGCACCTACGAATTGCTAATCCACAAAACAAAGTCAAACAATCATTTTTCCAGTCTCATCAGCAAGCCATGATATTGATGAGAGCAACAACAATCGATAAAGCAACTATCTGAAGCATGAAAATTGGTATATAAAATTTTCTGCTAAGAAACATATTCGCATATAACTAAACAATGACTAAATGAAAACTATAAGGAGAATTGCTACTTCCGGAGGATTGCATATGATCAAAACAACACAAGCTATGTGCTGAATTCTAGGCACACGTTTGGAACAAGATTTCTAGCATACTCTTGGTTACTAATCTCTTTTATGTTCGGTTTAGGCAAGCTATGAAATCCATAACCAAAAACAAACAGAAAATTTCCTTGGTTCTTCTGCCAATTCTTCAAATACTTGAACAGCAAATACAAAGAATTGAATGACCATGCAGCAAACAAACAAAGGAAGCAAAATATTGAAAGGACAGGCGAAAACAGTTTAAGATAAAAGAATCTTAATCACTCATTTTAGAATATTCACTTCTAAGATAGTGAAGAAATAGCAGTCAAGATTAAAGCAAAGAGTCTTAGCTTCCATTAGACATTAACCTTCATTCTGATTGTAGATTAGTTATAGTCGCTCATTAATGCAATGAAAAATTCATCTGAAGATCCCCGAAAAGACATAGAATATTAACATTTAAACTTCTTGCAGAAAACCATGGTATCTCATTATGAAGACAAGAAAATTTCAATTTCTAGTCAACCGAACCTCACATTTTACGAAACCTTAATATTCTGGATATGTAAGAGCTGAAGTTTATCAAAATAAAAGAAATGCCAAATTAGAAAAACACTCACAAAATTATGAAGGCAGCAAAGTACAATCAAAATCAGAAAACTAATGAATGAACCACAAAAGAAGGAAACTATATTCTCTAGTGCAAAAGAAGAAAAAAAAAGGCAACCTACATAACGAAAATGAACACGAAAGCTTTTAATTAGCTAATCCTAAGTGGTTTTTGGCATATTCATGGCAAGCTCATAATGACCTTAGAAAAGAAACTCGTTGAACCTTCATCTTTAGGAAGTTTTGACAAATTGAGTTTCAATGTGAGATTAAAGCCATCTCTCGGAGGATCAAGAATCTGTACAACTACTCCATATGCAGCTTTTATGGCTTCTATAGCTCCAAACGGAAGTCCACCAAGGAAAATGGTTTCAGGAGGCGGGATAGGTAATGATACGGATAACAGCAGAATATGTGGATTCTTCATCGTTACCTGCAAACAACTTTTGCAAGTTAAACATATCTTGTACCATGTTTCAATCCAATAACTTTTAGGGAGTTGTTCAATTTTTCAGTAAAAATTTTAAAAATATATCAACCCTTGACAAAATGAACAGATAGAAAATGGTTATTAACTAGTTCATTCAACAGATAAAGCCAGTAAACTACCTGAACATGATAACGAACATCACCAAACTCGACCCAATGGTAATCCTGCTCAACTGCTTTATCAAGACTGCAGAATCAATAAAGCCATGAATATGAATAAAATAAAATGTATGCGTAATTGTACACTTTCTAGCAAATAACAAAGAAAATTGAGAACGATGCAGAAATATGACATAAAATCAAATTTCTCGTATGATCCATCAGCACTTCAAGCATATGTAGCTAATTCAAAAACCATATAAAATACCATTTATTAGAAAACAGAAATTTAGTACCCAATAAACGTCTAAACTTAAAACAAAGAACGCACAGGAAAGAACGTACTTCTGAACCCGATTCAACAAGGTTTCGAGAAGGAACCTCGAATGAGACTGCAATAGTAACATCTGCTTTCAATTTCTTTCTCTCCCACTCTGTTCTAAGAAATGGAGGGAGCTGATAATACCTTTTTCGTGAATTGGGATTGGGATTGGGATCTGTTTGTTTTGTTCTCTGTTTCTAGGAGAGAGAAAATACAGTGTCGTGTTTCAGTGGGGAGAACATTGACGGATTGACCTTCTTTTTCTTTTTCTTTTCTCAATTAGGCCCCTATATTCTTTTTTATTGTCTTACTGTTCCCACAAAATTACACATCTCTTGCCGTTGCACATTACTTCGGTCCAATGCAAAGTATCACATCGATGGTTACATTTACAACTTAAGCAATTCAAAATAAAATTTTAAATCAATTTGTATATTATAGTTTTAAAATAAATTAAATTAATTTATTTAAATATTATAAATCAATCTAATATAAATAATAAAATATAATTTAAATTCTATTATAAAATTAAAAATATAATAATTAATTATTATTAATTATATAATTTTTTATTAATATTTAAAAATAAAATTTTTAACTTTTTTTATAAATAAAATTTTTTATTAATTATTATTATATAAAAGAGACAAAGTCAAACTATATATAAGTTAAGATGATAAATAAATAATTTAAATCCATAAATAATGATTTTAATTGATTCAATTTATAATTTAAATCGTGAATAACTGTTTTAAAAATATTAATTAGTAAAACGATACATAAATTTTTTAAACTAATTTATACTATAAATTTTAACACTTTAGATTAGGCCAGTTTAAGAATACCCACCTCTAGTATCACACATTAATTTTTACATTATTTATAAAATTTTAATATTTTTAATATTATTTTTATTTTATTTTAAAATTTTATTATTTATTTGATAGTTAAAATTTAAAATTTAGAAAGTATAAGTATTAGATTATTAAAAATTTTAAATACTTGGTATTAAAAAATAATAAAAAATATTTATATTTAAATTTAAAATAATAATAAATTGATCATTACTATTAAATTTAGTTACATGATTCATTAATATATAAAATTAAATAATAAATTTACTAATATAATCATAAATTATTTTTTAAAAAATGAAATCAATAGAATTATAGATTTAAGAGCATAATAAATAACATATCAAATTAACTTAGTTAAAAATTGAATTTTATTTATAAGAAGGAAAAAAAACAATTTATTTAAATAAACCATAATGTTGATGGGCTGTGGCCAGGCCGGCCCACATTGGCCTGATCCTGGTCCCGTCTTGTATCTAGACAGGCCCATTTCAAGATTAGGCTAAATACGGCCCGTTATCCATATGCGTCAGCCCAGCATCTGTTTACACTGTTGTAAACAGTAACAGGCGCGACCCAGCTCAGATGTGGCCTCAGTTTCCCTCCTGTCGTATCTGTGAAGTGTTGGGTTTCGACAGCGGTGAGTGATCGGAGAATCGATCAGTGACGGTGAGTAATGGAAGGGAGGAGATTTAGAAGATTTGGGAGAAGAACGCGGCAATCGTCTCTTCTTCCGGTTGGCGCACCCGCAATGAGTCATACCACCCCCAGCACAATTTCCTGCTGGTACTGCGATTTCAAAATCCGCATGTTCAATGAAGCTCTATTCAGTTTCGGACGAAGGCATGCTGCTTGGCTAAGAATTTGGTTCTCGATCGGAGTTGGTTTTAGCCTTGCACTACTGATTGCAGTTAGCTGCCTTCTTGTTTGGACTTTTTTTTCCTGGAAAAATTCAAACGACAATACGTTTTTCTTCTTGTTCGGGTTTTCACCGTCGGTAAGAACCAATTGTTCGTTATTAATTGGTTGTTTCTGAAAGGATATGTGATTTTTGGGAAGCGATTCTCTTGAGAAATATTTTTCTTCTGTGTGGTAGTGATTTTATAACAAACCATAGAAAACAAATCTTAGTAGAAAAGCTGATACTACGGTGGTTTATCGTTCGACTAGTCTTTAAGTGCTTTTCTTACTCAATTATTACAAAACCTAGAAGAAAGCACAATTGGCTATTAGAAGATGTCTATTATTAGCCTAAGAAACCTAATCATTATGTGCTTCGTTTAACTTGTGGTTTTTGATTGCAGGTATCACTTGCTGATGCCTCTTATCTTTTAGTTTCTACTTTGATTTCTGTATCAGTGCATGAATTTGGTCATGCTATTTCGGCTGCCAGGTCGATATCTCTTTCTTCAATGATGCTTGTTAACATATATTATTATGAAAACTATAGCAAGACATATATTCTATGAGTGGATTTTATGATCATTGAAGAGCAGTGAGGGGATACAAGTGGAGTATATTGCTATTTTCTTTGCCATTGTGTTTCCTGGTGCACTTGTTGCTTTCAATTACGACTTGCTGCAGTCATTACCACGTTTTACAGTTCTTCGCATATACTGTGCGGGCATTTGGCATAATGCAGTGGTAATAAGCTCACTCAACATGTCAAATTTATTCATTTCTCATTTTCTTAACAAAACATGTGTGCCTTCTTTATTATAAAATTCTTAACCTAGGTTTTAGTCATATAACAGGTTTCATATTTATGCTATTTCGGCAGATACTTCATTCATAAATGCTGATTGCATTTCATTTCTTTTCTAGTGCTGTGCAGTTTGCGGCTTGGTGTTATTTCTCACGCCCTTGATTTTTTTTCCCTTTTACAAACATGAGGAAGGTCCCTTGGTAAATTATCATGAGCACATAATTATTTCATGTTATTTTATGTACACACATTCACGCGCGTGCGAATTATGTATTTTGATTTGACACATCTTTCTTCCACTTATTTTTGTCATAACGGTCCCTTTGAATAGGTTTTGGATGTGCCTTCCACGTCACCTTTGTCTGGATATTTGTCTCCTGGAGATGTGATTGTGTCATTGGATGGTATACACATCCATAATGATCAAGATTGGTTGGAGATGGCTGCTTTACTGGATAAACAGACTCTTAAAAATTCAAGTTATTCTAAATATACTGGTTTAAGGGCAGCTTATGGCAGAAAGGGGTACTGCATCCCTAATTATATGATTGAAGAAAGCAAGAAGATTCAATTGGTGGACAACCAGTCTGCTTGTCCTAATGATTTGACTGCATTTGTTACTGTTCACTGCTTTGGAACAAGTATCTCAAGTAATGTTAATGGTGTAGATGGTCAGCTAAACAATTTAGAGAGTGGGCATTGCTTGAATGCAACGAATGTTTTGAAGCTTGATAAATGTGGTGATGGATGGCTGACATCTATAGCAAATGGAAGCCACTGTGTATGTTCAAAGGTAGATATTTGAAATTAAAAAAGTTTCAAGCTCAATAAAGGCTTTCAAGCATCACAATTCCTAACCAATTTTCTTGTTTTGCCTTTTCTTTCTTTGGAATATGATGGAAATATTTGATATTTGAAATTAAATAAGTTTCAAGCATCACAATTTCTAACCAATTTTCTTGTTTTGCCTCTTTTTTTTCTTGGAAATTGTTGGAAATCTTCTTTCTGATCACTGACTAAATAGGATGAGTCCTGTTTGACTCCAATTCAGTTGCCGGGTTTGATATGGGTTGAGATCACATATTCAAGACCATATTCTGCAGAATGCATGCTACTTGCAAGATCAGTTTCAGATTCCAGTACTGCAGATTTTATAGAACCAAACTGTGGTGGGACTTTTGTTTTTGTTGGTGATGTAATCTCCATGGCACATTCAGTATCATTAACTGCATATCAACCTCGTTGGGCATCCTTCAGTGTTTATCTTCCAAGCCATCTGGAAAAGAGTTTAATGTGCATATTCCATGTGTCTCTGACTCTAGCTCTTCTTAATAGTTTGCCAGTAAGTTATTTACTTTTTGCAATTTATTATAAGAATAGGATTCTGCTCTAGCATAGATGTCTTTCTTTATTAAATACAACTTTAGAATCGTTTGAATATAAATGTTTTTGAAAACAATATTAAAAATGCACCAATAAATTTTTATAATAAGAAGAATAGAAATGGGGGAATCTTAATTTCTTTTCAATATTCATCAAAAGTCTACCTTAAAAGCTGAAAAATAAGGACCCTATTAAGGAATCCTAATCTGGCATCAAATAAGGAAACAAACCGAATAACAAGAAACTAGAGCTTAAACCAATTAAAACAGACAAATTAAGTAAATAAAATGTCAAAACTAGCCTATCATTCTACATCAAAAGGGAAGAAATAATTGAAGTTTCACTTTATTAATAGATGTCAATAAGTTTATAGTTAAAAGTTATTTATTTCGAGCAAAATATATTCAATTCCTTTTCATTTTTCAACCAAACAATGAAATTCCATCCTTCCTTTCCTCATTCTTTACCTATCCCATTACATTCTTTTGACCAAACACCACCTTATCACCAAGTGTCTTTACCTCACTTGTTAATGATGATGCTCATTTGCTCACTGATTTTTAATTAATATTGAAGTCTCATTTGTATGAGAGACAAATATCTACAAATGAAAATGAATGTTAGATTGAATCTTCTTCTGTGAGCAAATAATGTTTTACACCATTTGATGCTGCCATAATAATAAGCAGAGACTGGGAAGGGTGTATTATTTTGATTTTCATCAGTGGTGGAGCTTCATATCTTGTTATTTTTCCGTGGGTTTATCATTATAATTTCTAAAATAGACGAGGTTAAGGTTGACAAAGGATACACTATTATTTGTCTCTCCCATTCTTCTCTCTTCTCTTTGTCACACTTTCATCGTCATTTTTCAATTTAAATCCATGAAACAAATTCCATGTTACAATATGTTGAAAGGCCCATGTAATGATAGTGTGATACTTTTGAATATTAGGGTTTGGGTTTGGGTTTGGTAGAAGTGAATATTGTGTATTAAAGTTAGGAATCAATTCTTTCCTAATTTAGATTTAGGCATTAATATGTTTCCTTCCTTGTGCCTAAGTCTTTTGTATATATAACTGTGAGTAGAACAAAAAAAATAGAAAATATAGAATTTTTCTCTTTCAAAAGTTAAAATTCAGACCTAACGTTTTGAGAGGTCTTCTTTCAACTTGGTATCAGAGCAAGTTATCCTAGACCTAACTAAAGAAGTGAGCTGCCACCCTGGGAAGTGAGCCTAGCTATCGGTGCCTCCTGTTAGCCCTAAAACACTACAGTTGTCGCCAGCCAAACAAGGCCACCGACGCCCAGCCAGATCTTTTATAGGTAGCAAACAGAATTACCACCTTCGTGCAATCCCTAAACCTAGTATCTTTCACTTGGTTCCTTCATTTATCATCTCTTTAATTGACTACCATGGCTGATGTTAACAAATTTCCCCTCCAGTCCATCTCTTTTATGGATTTATTCACTATTCCTATTGTGTTTGAGAGATTGAATTCGATTAACTATTTGAATTGGGTTCAATACATAAAGTCACATTGTAGGGAAAAGGACAGCTTGGGTTTATTGATGGAACAAGGAAGGAACTTGATGAAGAGAAAGCCTTTTTTTGTTGGGAGGAAAAAATTCTCAAGTTCTGGCATGGTTAATCCAAATTATGCACCCTATAATTGGTGAGAACCATCTTTTTATTGAGGATATTTATGAGTTATTGGTTGCCATGCGACGTGCGTGTGAAAATTACTACAATAGTATGGCATCAAGTTTTATAGTATAAGAGTAGTAAGTACAGGGTTGTCGAATCCACAAGGAATTAATATATAAATTATGTTAAGTATTATAGATGAACTGATACTAATTTTATCAAGAGAATCATTAAAATAACAAAATAAACTAAATTATAACTAATATGATCCATAATATATATGGAGAATATAGTTTTAATAGAATATAGTTTTCTTTATATAGATAGCAATTTAGGGTTCTAAAGAGAGCATTCCCGTGTTTTCTCGTTGTGGCAAGAGATCAATTCTTGTTGCAAGGAGAATTCTAGAAACTTAGACTTCGCTCTCTGAGAAATAGGCCGTAGCGAGAAATGAATTCTCGTTGTAACCATGATTGCTACCTTTCACGTTGCAGTGGGAATTTCTCCTCATTACAATGAGATTTTGTTCTTGGACTTTCATTAAAGTTATAAGCCATGAAATTTGCTTTCTAGCACAAGTTGAATCACCTTAATCTGATATCTATAACTTAAGATATGATCGTTTTATTGAATGGTGTTCATATTCGAAGCTAGATTGACTTTCAGATTTTCATGCTTAACTTTGAAAGTCTAAATGATTTCAAAATCAAGCTTATAAGCCCATTTTGAATAGCTTAATTCTTCTATTACAAAAGTTTAGAAGACCATTTCTTTATTTTGGACCTATAAGGATGCTAAAAACACCTTTCAATATTTGAAGTTCAGTTTACTCCGTAGCTGTATCTCCTCTTTTTTCGTTGCAACTTGCTCTCCTCTGTGCTGCGGGGTGCTCCTCAACTTGGCCGACAAAATCTTATTAAAAACGATCTATGTCTTGAAGATTTGTTGATATTTATGACCTACACACAAACAAACAACAAAAACAAAAAAATACCAACAAAAATGCTCGAAATTAAAAAAATCTTAGTCAAAGGATGAGAGATAAAATCCATCAGTTATGATAGGTAATTAAGGAAGCCTTCTCTACTGGAGGCGATGATGGCTTAATGTTTGAACTGGAAAACCAGATTCGAGAGCTCAAATAAGGAGACAATGATGTCAACTCTTACTACAGTACCCTAAAGGGCCTTTGACAAGGGTTGGATTACTATGGAACTGAGTGGTGTTAAAGTTCCCTTGAACGTCCGTCAATTACTTGAAAAAGGTAGAACCTACAAGTTTCTTTCCAGACTTCACCCCGAGTTTGATAACATGTGCCTTTGGTGCTTGATCGAGTACCCTTCCTCACACTAGCTGAAGCATTCTCAGCAGTTCAAAGTGAGGAGACAAGGAGGAGGGCCATGCCTATGGATAGAACTCTGGAAGCATTTGGGATGGTAGCAAGAAAGGATTCAAGAGGGTTAGATAAGAAGAAGAATGATCCAAAGGATGACCTTTGGTGTGATCATTGCCATACCAGATGCTGGGTATTGCATGGACGCCCTAAAAATAAGGGCAAAGGAAAACAAATTGCAACAAATATAGCTGAGTCAGCTACACTCAACGAGGAGCTTGAGTCAGTCTTCAGCAAGCAGCAAATTGCAAAATTGAAGAAACAATTTGACCTGCACATCAGGAATCACAGTTCTAGTGGTAACATTAAGTCTGTTTTCTCTGTTTTAACAATTCTAATAATAGTGATTGGATTGTAGATTCTGGAGCTTCTGATCACATGACAAGAAACAGTTCATTGTTTGCTACATACCCTCTATGTGCTGGAAATATCGGGTTGAATCTTGCTAATGGAGAACAAGCTGTGGTAGCTGGTCAGGGAACCATTTAGTTGTCACCAAACTTGTGTTTGAAAGATGGTTTACATGTTCCATAACTTTATGTGAATCTTATTTCTTCACATAAATTTAGTAGACAATTAAATTGCTTAGTGTGTTTTTCTGATCGTGATTGTTTTCTTCAAGATCAACTCTAATTGCAGAAGAGTGGACTTGCTGAAGAAGAAAATGGGTTGTACCTTATAAAATAGCCATGGAAGTTTAGCAATTTTGGAGCAACCTTAAAAGAAGATCCTCTATACTGATGGTTATGGCATAAGCTCTTGGTCGTTCGTCTATCGAGATCCTTAGAAATATGTTTCCTAGTTTAGTTAGTTCTTCTAATATAACAAAACTCGAATGTGAGGTGTGTGAGATGGCTGAACATCATTGAGTTTCGTATTTTCCAAGTAATAAAAAAGCGCTATTCTATTCTCTATTATATATTTTGATGTCTGGGGACCTTGTCGTACTACTAGCATGCTTGGTCATCGCTGGTTTGTAACTTGTATTGATGAACACACCAGACATGCAATTATATCTGATGCGTGACAATCTAAGGTGTTTTCAGTGTTTGTTACATTCTACAACATGATAACAAACTTCTTTGACACAAAAATCAGAATATTTCATAATGACCAAGGTAAGAGAATAGGTGAGTAAAGATTTTCACAAGTTCTGTACTGAAAAAGGCATTATACACCATATGTCTTGTGTGCGTACTTCTCCACAAAATGGGCTTGCAGAAAGGAAAAACCATTATCTTCTTGATGTCACTCGTAGTTTACTGTTTACTAATAAAGTTCTAAATATATATTAGGGATGCTCTTTTGACTACGACTCATTTCATAAATAAACTTCTGTCTAGAGTATTACAGTTTAAATCTCCGCATGAGTGTCTTACTTCTCTATTTCCATCTGTCAAATTTTATTCCAATCTCCCACTGATAGTATTTGGATGTGTTTGTTATGTACAAGATATATCTCTAAACTTGGGAAAATTGGAGCCAATAGCTGTTAAATGCTTTTTCCTGAGGTGTACTATGTTTCATAAGGGGTATAAGTGTTATTGTCTTACATCCCATCGTCTTCTTGTTAGTCATGATGTCACCTTTCATGACTGTACTCCTTATTACATCACATCTAGTCAGCAAAAGGAGAATGTACCTAAGGCTGATCAGATGTGATTCTCAGGTTTGAGTTTAGATCCATCTGAGTCAGATTTACAGGAGTCCAGAGGAGCTGGTGAATCAAGTACACCAGAGGAGCTGGTGAATCAAGTACAGGGGGAGATGAGACACCTAAGGATAATGTACCAGAAACAAGGGAAATTGAAGGGGTGGAAGTTCAGAACAACTCTGACCCATAAATTCTGATTTATCAAAGGAGAAGAAGGCCAGAGGTACAAGACAGAGTAAAATCTGTTTCTTCTTCTACTATACCATTTGATGCAGTGTGTGAGGAGGATACAGAGGGTAATAATCTTGACTCAGAATTAGATGCTAACATTTATTTGCCTATTGCAGTAAGAAAAGGAAAAAGGGTTTGTACCAATTACCCAATCTCACAGTATGTATCATATGAGAGGGTGGGACCTTCCTTGCAGGCCTTTGCTACAAAATTAGATAGCACAACTATTCCTCGAAGGTTTGAAGATGTTGCGGAGCATGAACACCGGAGGAAAACTATCAATGAAGAGTTGGAATCTTTAAAGAAAAATCAAACTTGAAAGATATGTGATCTACCATGAGGGAAGAACACAGTTGGATGCAGGTGGGTATTCACGATCAAATGCAAAGCAGATGGTGAAATTGAGAGATATAAAGCCTTGTTAGTGGCTAAAGGCTACACTCAGACTTCAGGGGTTGATTACTTTTGAGATATTCTCACTAGTAGCAAAATTTAACACTGTGATAATCTTGTTATCACTAACTGCTAGTCTAGATTGGGAAACCCATCAATATGATGTTAACAATGCCTTCTTATATGGAGATTTGGAGGAGGAGGTGTTTATGGATATTCCACCTCATCTTGAAGGTAAAGGTCTTTCAGGCAAAGTGTCTCATCTTCAAAAATCACTTTATGGACTGAAGTAGTCATCGAGTGCGTGATTTGGTAGATTTACTAAGTTTATGCGCTCAAGAGGATATAGTTAGAGTGAGGGAGATCATACTCTCTTCTTCAAACATTCAGCAAAAGGTAAGATAGCTGTTCTTATTGTCTATGTTGATGATATAAGTGTTACTGGTGATGATTGCACATAAATAGAGATTTTGAAAAACAAGATGTTTTTAGAATTTGAGATTAAAGATCTAGGCAATCTCAAATACTTTCTAGGGATTGAAGTAGCAAGAGCTAAACATGGCATTTTCATCAACCAAAGGAAGTATGTGATGGATCTTCTTGATGAAGTAGGCATGATGGCAGTAAGACCAGTTCAGACTCCATTAAAAGCAAATATGAAGCTAAAACATGCTGAAGACAGTGAACTAGTAGATAAAGGAAGATATCAATGCCCGGTTGGTAAGCTAATCTACTTATCACAGATTCACACACTAGATTGGATATAATGTTTGCTGTGAGTTATGTGAGCGGCTTCATGCAAAAACCTGGAAAGGAACGTGTTGATGCAGTGCATAGAATACTAAGGTTGTAATATACAATATTAATTTAGTATAGATATATATAAATTAATTTTATTTTTGAAAACTCCATAATTTTATATTTTTA
>JAVXUL010000006.1:853481-864212 GCA_035590515.1 Trichilia minutiflora | reverse complement strand
ATAAACCATACATACATACATACATACATATATACATATATATATATATATATATATATATATATATATATATGCAGCATGGCCCACACCATAACATACATTATCCAAATAGTAATTTAAATTTTGACTAATTAAATAGAATCCCAAGAGATATTCTTGGTGAGGATGGATGGTCGGTCCCATGCCCTCTCAAAGGAAGATTGGCACCAACAAATCATGAGATGAGAAGAGACACATGCATGTATGTATGTATGTATATATCAAATTTAAAATAATCCTTCATTTTATTTATATAAATTAATTATAATAATTAAGTTCGAGAGTTTGATCAAATAATTTGTAATAATATAAATTAATTTTTTTTATGCATTCATCTGAGCTTTGCTATGAAAATACATAAGAGATTAGATATATTTCGACTCTAGCTATTCTCCTTTTTTTTTTTAATAAATATAATAATAATTTTTTTAAAGGGTTGTTAAACGTTGTTTTGTTAGTTAGGTGGATTTCTTCAAACGAAAGGATACTCTTTTCATTATCCAATCCATCCCCTTTTCAATCTTTGACCACATTTTCTCCCTTTATTAATTCTTGTTTTCTCATTATTTTTTGTACTTTCGGAAAGTGTTTTTCCCCCTCAAAACTTGTTTTTTTCTTTGGTTGGAATTGGAATATCCTTTCCTTCCCAATTAGAGGACTTTCAAGATAATTTCCAATTATTTTCAACATTAAAAATTGAAAAAAATAATAGCATTTAATATTAAGAAAAATAAATTATTAAATAAATGACGATTTTGATTTATAGTCACAGCTAATGTATCTACTTGAACATAGTATTTATTGATTCTATTAAAATTAGACTTAGGCTAATAAATAAAATTTTCACTCTAGTTGTTGTCCTTCTATTAATTTTTATTTTTTTTTCTTATAATTGAAAATTAATTATATATGGTCCCCAGTCCCCTATCCTAAATTATAGTTTTAGTTTTTGTAGGGGATCATACACTGATGCTATATTATTATTGTTGAATAGAAGTTTTAAATATTGAATATTAATGTAAAATAATAAAATTTTATTATTTATTTTTAATTAATTATTTAATTGGATTGTTTAGAAATATGACAGAAATTGTCAGTTGTTAATTGTTATAGGGGTGCGGATCGCATCTGCTGTCTGGCACAGGCTCACAGTCGCAGACACGGTGTTGCTTTGCTCAGCAAATCAGACCAAAAAATAAGCAAAGCCAAGGTCATATATATTAATTTTTTAAAATAATTTCTATTAGGTATATAAAAATAAAGAGAAAAATCTTTTTCATAATATATATATTTTAATTATGTTGATTAATAAATTTTGATTGAAGGTCTCATGCAATTTGTATATAAAGACCGCCAACCCTCTCTTCTCAAACCAATCTCATTGCTTCTTTCTTTGCATTTGCATTTTGCTACATCATTTCTCTGCATCTATCTTTAGCTTACTGGTTTCAGTGAGAGTTTCTTCATATCTTTGCTCTCTTTGTTTTACTTATTTTCATAAATTATATAAAAATAGAAAAATTCAGTTTCTTCATGCTATTTGCACTTCCTTATCCAAAACCAACACTACTAAAAGAGGAAAAAATTTTAAGCAGTCTAAATCGACGGGACATCAGCAATTTTATATAGAAGGAGGAGAAAACTGAGAAGAAGAAAAAAAAGCTGAGAAGGGAAAAGCTGAGGTGGAGAACGCTAACAAGAAATACAGAGAAAATGAAGTATGTGTTGGTAACTGGTGGAGTTGTAAGTGGGCTTGGGAAAGGAGTTACAGCCAGTAGTATTGGTCTTCTTCTTAAAGACTGTGGACTTCGTGTTACTTCCATCAAAATTGGTATTTCTCTCGTTCCTTTCTCTCTGTTTATTTTTATTTTTTGGAAAAAAAGGGAAAGAAAACATTTCCCTTTTGTCTGGTAAAGTTTCGCCTTTTTTGAGTTTTGTAAAAACATTTCTGGTATGATGGATCCATCTTTTAGTTCCGGTCCAAGAATGTTTTTCATTTCAAATTGACACAGATACATACATATAATTATATATATACACACCCTTTGTTGTTCAATGTTCTACTTGGTTTAATTGATGAACTTGGGTATTTTGTTTCTGTTTTTGAACATGTGGTGTAGAAAAGTGTCATCCTTTTTGTAAACCACAAGAAGATTCATTTCTTTCTTTTTCTTATAAATGAGATGGATTCAAAAGTGTTTAAATGAATTTGTTACTGATTCATTCAATTTGATGCAGATCCTTACTTAAATACTGATGCAGGAACAATGTCCCCTTTTGAACATGGGGAAGTATTTGTCTTAGATGATGGAGGAGAGGTATAGAGATAGATTTATGTATTATTACTGTTGATGTAGATTTTCATTTTAGAGGATATTATATATTCTATGTGTTTCTACATTCTTTTGAGAAGATTGATACAAGATGCATGAATTGTGATGAGATGAGATGATCAATCTCTTGGAAATATGTATATATAAGATGAAAGCTGCTAAATTTTTGCATTTTATTGCTAAATTTCTGGAAATGAAAATCTAAATTCCATTTATGGATGAGAGCATGATAAGTGCAGACGGTTAAAATTTGTGAACATATTGGAGATTGGTTGAATCAAGTTTTTAAATCTTGAATTTTCTTTTTCTTTTTTGTTTTCGAAAGGTTGACCTTGACCTTGGAAACTATGAGCGGTTCCTGGATATCAAGTTAACCCGTGATAATAATATAACTACTGGCAAGATTTACCAGGCAAGTTTGTTGAATTACAAATTTGCTTAATTATTTTCATACATCAGAAGCTGGTTTCTGATTTTTTTTCTTCTACTTTTTCTTGTTTTATGACAGTTTGTTATTGATAAGGAGAGAAGGGGAGATTATTTGGGAAAAACTGTTCAGGTTTAGTTTTACTTCTGATTTTCATCACATATATATTATGTTATTTATTACAACAAGTTTCAAGTATGATTTATGTTCTTCATATGTTCTTGCCTTCTATAGGTTGTTCCTCACATTACAGATGCCATTCAAGAGTGGATTGAGCGCGTTGCAGTGATACCTGTTGATGGAAAGGAAGGTCCGGCAGATGTTTGTGTCATAGAATTAGGAGGAACTATAGGTACACTAACAACAAGCTTCTCATACTGGTTTCATGAACTATTATCTTGTTTTCCTTTTGTTTAAAGAAATTTTTCTGCATGCAGGAGACATCGAATCTATGCCATTTATTGAGGCATTAGGGCAGTTCTCATATCGTGTAGGTAAGAATACTTCTTGTCTATGACACTATTAAGTCTCCTTTCTTTCACATTTTCGTAATTAATTCTTCAATTCTTCTTCTTTCAGGTCCCGGAAACTTTTGCTTGATTCACGTCAGCCTCGTGCCCGTTCTTAATGTTGTTGGTGAACAGGTAACTTATTGTATATTAACACATTTTAAGCAGAAATATGACAAATTATCCATAATTGGTCTAATGAACAAAAGTGATTTATGTTTACCTTGTTCAGAAAACAAAACCAACCCAGCATAGTGTTCGGGGACTTAGAAGTCAGGGTTTGAAGCCAAATATCTTAGCCTGTCGCAGCACAGTGGTAGATTGATCTCTCTTTCTCTGTCATACATGCATATACATACATACAAAACTTTGTGTGTTGGCTTCGGGTTCTAATTGTAAGTGTATTTCTCAGGCACTCGAAGATAATGTAAGGGGAAAGCTCTCTCAGTTTTGCCAGCTTCCAGTATGTTGGTTAAAATGTTTATTTTCTTTACACTTGAACTTTAATCATCTGCTTTGGCAGAATCTTCCTTACTAATAAATACTACATGCTTTCCAGGAAGAAAATATCATCACTCTCTATGATGTTCCCAACATCTGGCATATTCCTTTGCTTTTAAGAGTGAGTAATTATGTAGCATCCTTTTGAAACCTAATTGTTATATGCAGTTGCTAATTCTTATGACTTGGGTATATGTTTTTCTCTCATTGATTAGGATCAGAAGGCTCATGAAGCAATTTTAAGAGTGCTGAACCTGCAAGGGTATATCTCCCATCCTTTCACTTTTAGGCTGTGCATTGTAGATTCTCCTGCATTATATTTGCTATCAACGCAACCTTATGCAAACATTTTTAATAATGTGCAGTACGATGAAGGAGCCTCTTTTAAAGGAATGGTCTTCAAGGGCTGAAATCTGTGATGCCTTACATGTGCCGGTGGGTGTCTTGGAAGTTCTCAAATTCAGTCTATTTTTCTTAAAAGATTGCTGCAGAGTCTTTATCTTTATGAGTTGGCAATTTACAGGTCAGAATAGCTATGGTTGGGAAGTATACAGGCCTTTCAGATTCCTATCTCTCTGTGCTGAAGGTACAGTTTCTATCTGATAGTTGCTGAGTTTTCCTTTAGACATTTTTATTCTAGATTTATGTCACAGTTGACAAAGTCATGTAATTACATATAAATCTGAAATGCATACAATATGAAAACTGTTTAAGAAGAATATAATATTTTTTTAGTTTCTTGATCTCTTCTTTTGTGCTAATTTACACACTGATTCCATTAATGTCTTAAACATCTCAACACTCAAGGACTATGTGATAACCCTGTGTTAACGTACATGTGATGTTGTTGCTTAGCCTAAAAGTTGCTGTCCTATCTCCAGGCTCTTTTACATGCTTCTGTTGATCTTCACAAGAAACTTGTTATTGATTGGGTTCCAGCTTGTGATCTTGAAGATGCAACTGAAAAAGAAGTTAGTAGTTATTTTGATCCTTCTATTGGTCATTCCTTCATCTTATTCCTTTGTTTCACATCTTGACGGTAATATTGTCCTTGCAGAATCCTGATGCTTATAAGGCTGCATGGAAGTTGTTGAAGGTTTGTTATTATGATAGCCCAACTCAAACTGCTGTCTGAATATATCTCTGGTATTGCTCTGACTAGCCAGTATATATGCAGGGTGCAGATGGCATTCTTGTTCCGGGAGGTTTCGGCAACAGAGGTGTGCCAGGGAAAATTCTTTCAGCCAAGTATGCCAGGGAAAACAGAATTCCTTTCCTCGGCATTTGTCTTGGGATGCAAATTGCTGTCATTGAGTTTGCGCAATCTGTTCTTGGTCTGAGAGATGCTAACAGCACTGAATTTGATCAAAACACCAAAAATCCCTGTGTTATATTTATGCCCGAGGTTTGTATCTCTGGCCTCCTTTTTACCTCTTCTGCGAAAACAAATAATTTTTCTGGATGTCCTATTTAACTTTATCTTTCAAACAGGGCTCAAAAACTCATATGGGAGGCACCATGCGCCTTGGCTCAAGAAGAACATTCTTCCAAGTTAAGGACTGCAAATCTGCAAAACTGTGAGTATCAATGAACTTTTGAAAATGTACAATTTGACTATTAATCAGCTGGTTTCTGGTTGATGTATAAGAAAAAAAAATGTTATCATGAATTGAAGATGTCTCTCAGATGAGCTAATCCTTTTCCTCTGTGTTCTAGATATGGTAATAAAAGTTTCATCGATGAGAGACATCGGCATAGATATGAGGTATGTATGTGCCATCAATACATGATTAACTTGCCTATAAATTAAATTTTTGGTCATGGGAATGACATTTAAATTTATGCAGGTGAATCCTGATCTGATAACACGCTTCGAAAATGCCGGTCTCTCTTTCACTGGCAAGGATGAAACTGGTCAACGCATGGAGGTACAGATTTTTGTCTATTAAATTATTCACCTTTTAAATTACTTGGCCGGTTCTGAATGACAAATTAATGCCACAGATTGTTGAACTGCCTAATCATCCCTACTTCATTGGTGTTCAATTCCATCCCGAATTTAAATCTAGACCTGGAAAACCGTCTGCTTTGTTCTCAGGTACCGTTTTTAATCCATTTTCTTTGCTATTTTATAGTTGTTTCATTGCTGTATGTACAATTCGGAAATGAGCTCCATAGTTTTCTGATGAATCATTGAATTATGTATCAAATGCAGGGCTTATTGCTGCAGCATGCGGGCAGTTGGATAATCTCATACAAGGCTTGGGGAGCCAAGGGAATCTCCCTGCTAAGCTGGGAAATGGTATTGCAAAAGAGAATGTATACCCAAATGGAAATACTACAAAACCTGTGAAAATCTTATCGGATGGTTTATACAACTATTGCAATGGTGTGCAAGTTTGAATGCAGTTTTTGTCGTTAATCACAGAATCTATTAGTAGTTCTTAATTAAGAGATGCTGAGTTTACAATGCCAAGGACATTCAAGTGGTAACCTTAGGATTGTTGTGTACAGCCATTTGAGTATGGATAAGTGTTTCAGCTTGCTTTCAAAAGACGCTGCCGAGCAGCAACAGAGAGAGCTGAATATCCCAATCTTTTTAGTGGGGCAGCCTCTTGTTGTATTTCATGGTTGTAATATTATCTTTCTTAGTCTCATTTTGCCTGAGGGGATTAACAGTTGAACTACAATCAGAAAATTGGATTCAGCCTTATATTTGTTGTAAAACATGCATATTGGTACCATTGCTCATTTCAAAATCATATTCTAGCTATCCGAATAGACACACGGGAATTTTCTTGGTTTGTGATAATCCTGTGCAACAAATAACTTAAATCTTACAATTCACTGTCTATCGAGTTATCTAGCTAGATGCTTCATGTAAGAATCTCCAACCTCATGACGAAAGGGATTTGAGAAGTATACATAATGCAACTTGATTATTCGGAGTTTCTTGAATCTGACATATCTTCATTTGGTTAAGATTATCCATTCTTCATGGAGAAGGCGTGCAATCACAAGGCTTCCATTTTTTCACAGTTTCACTCAAATGATCTGGTATAACGGCAGACCACGAACTCAAATCTGGCAAAGGTCCTGTTATTGCAAGAAAATTTTCGCCATTGCTGTCTGGCATTCTCTTCCAGCTTACCTGTGTGAGTCAAATCAAACTGTGAACTTCTTACCATTTTTGCAGTTGAACTGTCTGCCAGTCGAACCAAAAGACATAATTATCCAGAGTATGCAGAAAGTAAAGATATCAGACACTTGACCATGAATTATGAACACGCATGCTGGTAAAACACATAAATACCTAGTAGGCTTGAATATATTTCATCTGACAATTCATGCCGGGAATTCAATATAACAAATCAGCAAATGATTGCTCAGTTGCCTGAGGCACATTTTTAGACATTTGAAATTCATTATGTTATAGCTTTAAGTAGGAATACTTCAACTGGAAGTGGATAAAAACCAGAGGTTTTATTGGAATATCACCTTTGCAATTCAAAAACAAAGTAAAGCACCAAATGAAACAATAAGGAGACAGCAAAGAAAGGTTGCAGATTATATCATCAGTTAATGGAGGTGAAAGTTAAATTATTTTGAGACAACATGGTTTGCACGGCTTTTCATCCAGCACTTTTGTTCATAAAGCTACCTTTCATGAATTTGGATTTAGAACATTGGTGTCCTATGATCATAACTATATCATCCTTGTATCTCCATTATAATGTTTATCGTTTTTGTGCATGTGTGTATACTGTGCATGTGCGCATGCCTATATGTCATTTCTACCATGATCTCAAAGATTGTTTATCAAACAAAATTTTCTGTGGAGGAATATATCATGGAAATGCCATACTTTCCCAGGAAATGCTTTCGACAAAGCTTTGATAGTCGAATTCTGCATCCATATGTCATCCATTGATTTTGGCTGGTTTGTTCTGCATGTCACATCCGATGCTCCACCAATGCCACCACAATTCACCATGAAACGACCTTCGGGCATTAATCTATTTTTCAATGTCAACCAAGTTGTGACCTTTCAAACACAGTCACAAAACATGAAGTAGCCAGTAAGTCTGAATACAGCAAAATGTAAAAATAGTGAAGAACAAGTAGAAAGTGTGAGGATGATCACACACTGACATTTTCATACCCTGCTCAGTTAAGTTAAAACTCTTTCTGGGAAGCTTTACTTAAGAATACTTGCTTCCAAAAATGCAAACTCGGAAAATTATACAATATTATAATACAAAGTTTTGTGTCTTCACTAACTTCAACACAACATTAGCAGTCGAGAAAGATAAAACAATGATGGAAGATACCTGATGGATAACTTATCAAACCACAAATAATGTCTAAGACAGAGGAAGAGGTAAAAATGAATGTTTAGAAGTACTTTTCTACAAGGGGAGAAAGGGCTTTGGAAAAATCAAAAGATAAATTTTAGAATTTAAGGATACGCCGCGTTCAAGAAGAGTAGGTATTTCAACCTGAGAACTTGTTATTCCATAAAATACATGCGTACACACACATACACGCTTGCTAATAGGTTGACTTTAGCATTTAACTCACAAACTTCTGGTATTACTGATATAAACCATTAGATGTACCTTAAGATCAGTGCAATGCCTGTCGTTTACCATTGAGAGGCAGAAACCTCAAGTAGTTAAGACATTAGTTTGTAGACAATGAATTCGCTTTAAATTGTCTCAAGTTAAATTTATAAAATTGTGATCTTGATGAATGCATCAATCAAACAATAAGTACTGAAACTTAAGAAACATGACAGCAAATAACAGTCTTGGGGACATATTTACATAAACAAGTGCGATATTTACCTCTTCCAACTGTGACAAGACCTTTCCCTCAGAAAACAGGTCCACGACAATGGCTGAACATTTTTTTGCCAGCACAAGTTAGCAAAACAAGGCGGTGAAAATGGAAAAATTTCATGAAATAGAAATTAGTAATGAAATAAGTTTGAGCATGCCGTAGAAAGTTAAAGGAAAGACCAAAAAGAACATGTATACAGATCAACACACAGAATCATTGGCAGATTAAGGGGAAAACTTGCAAAAAAAAGTAAAACAAAATAAAGGACATCATGATGTTTAGAATTACAAGGAAATCTCATCCGAAGTACATTGATAGATGAAAAAAATAAAAAAATAAGAAAGAAATGAAAAACAAAAGGAGAGGAAATCTTACATCTATACTTTTCAAATTAAGCAGAAATCTCACCGGCATATTTTCCGGAAACATTATCCGTGGAGGAGAAAACATCACCAATATGGACATGAAGTATGCCACCATCTTGTGTATGTTCCTCAAGATCAGATAGCCCAAAATAATCTCTTGCTTTGTCAATTAACTAATTGAAGAAGAAATAAGATTTCAGTTAATGTGGAAATGAATAGTAATTTAGGCCAAATATACAGCTCTATTACAATAGAAAAGGGCAAAAGGTTTTCACAGAGTAAAAAATAGGGACTGATATTTCCTAAAGAAAAGTGTGCTAGTGTAAGCATGAATCAAATTTGACATCAATTGAGAGAAACCAAGATGGGAGCTCTACACAACCATTGCGTACCAGAGCTTAATCCACTATGAAGGAGAAGAATGTAGGTTTGAGAGGAGATTGATTCATATGGCCTCTAGGATCGAAATGGCTTCAATGGTGTGAATTAAAGGTTTAAAATATTAAAACTTATGTGCAGTTCCATCCTGTTTTGCTCAAGTTCAACATGATTTCTAAGTCCACTGATGAAATGAATTAATAATATGATTAAGAATGAAGTGAACTAATTGAAAAGAGAGAATGAAAATCATGATGGAAATGATTCAATTAATTATCTCAAAAGTTAACATGATAATTGACAGAGAGATATACTTGAATTCCCATACAATTTCATCAATCTCCCAACCTTCAAGCATCAGTGAAGGCCACATATCAAGCATGAGATGTGCGGCGGTTCCACCCCCCTGAAAGAATAATCAACGTCATGAATTTACTTCTCAAAGTCATTAGTTAATCTCAAAGAATACCTTTCAGAATCGATTAAACTACCAATCCATAGATTGCAATAGGACCCTTTGGTACAATTGCCGGTAAACTAGCAAATTCATCCTGTATAATGCAAATGATGTAGATTAAGGCATACAGATTAACCAAGACATGACATTAAACAACATACATGAAAAAGAAAAAAAAAAAATTCTACCCAATAAGAACCAGTCCATTTATGAAGACCCTTGTTCAAAATGCTGTGAACATTATCTGCATCATCACGAACAACATAATGACATACACAAAAGTATTAAAGCAAATAAAATTTTTAATAAAGAAAATGATAGAAGAGTGATAAGGAGAATGAATTACGAGAAGAATCAAGGAGAAGCATTCTAGACTTTGGAGTGTCCACTATAACAATATCATTGTACTTGGTTCTTACTGCTGAAAGCACCTGAAAATTCTGTTCTTCTTCATTATCTTCTTCTTCTAGCTGTTGTTGTTGATTATTTGAAGCTGCAGTGGTAGTAGTAGTAGTATTGGATTTTCGAAAGATTGAAACTGAAAGAATATTGGATTTCAACAATGAAACGCCATGTTTAGGGAAGAAGAAGAAAAGGGTACTGTCAGTTTGAGGATTAGATTTACAGATGAGTGCTGATGTTGAAGCTGAAGGTAGGGTTCTCACCAAATCCGTTAGCGTCAATGAAACCATGGCTTTGCTTGGCTTTTCCCCTTCTCTCTTCTGTCCAATATCAACTAATAACTGAATTTACATGCTATTTAAACGGTAAAAATTTTTAATAGTAGAAACTAATTTGTCCGTTTATATATTTTTATAATTAATGTATATTATGCTTATGAAAGAATGATTTATATTTTGATTTGTGATGGTTTTGGATA
>JAVXUL010000006.1:810455-844787 GCA_035590515.1 Trichilia minutiflora | reverse complement strand
ATTTTCATCAATAATTATAAATTTAAATAAATGATCTCAAATCTCAAAATGTATTAATCCAACATCATTCAATATTAATAAATAATAAATCTAATATTATTATTAATATTCAAATATAATCAATCATCATCTAAATATAATAGCAAGTCGACCCGCAAATTAAACGAATTAGCCCGTTTAACTGGCGGATTAAATAGATCGAGTCAAATTGACCCGAGAATTAAACTAATCAATTTTTTTTATCCTAAACCACTTAAATAGTGGGTTAAACGAAACTTAAATAGTGAGTTAAACGGACTAACTCGTGAATCATCGACTTATTTAATAGATCTATATACATGCATATATCATTTTAACCATATTACAAATTTCAATTTTGCCAATTTTCTTTTTGTTAAAAAGTTATATGATATCTTCCATCTCGCTTTATCCTTTTCTATAAGTAAATTATTTCTTGAAAACTTTTATCACTTTGACTACATATCTTGTTCTTAACTTATATATAGTTCTTGGAACTCTTTAATGAATCTTAAATAACTTATCTCTTATTGAATTTTCTTCAAGTAGGTTTGATTTGTTTGAAAAGCAATAATGATAAGTTAATAATTAATTAATTAATACATTATTAAAGTATTTTATTTATTAACATTATAAATAATTAAAAATTTACCAAAAATATTTATACTTATCATTATAACCCTATTCATGAATATTTATTTTCATAATGAGCTACTTTTGGGCAAATTAATTTTCACAATCAACAACTTGTATGATAGAAAATTTATCTTCCCCCTCTAAAAAATAAAAAAAATTATCACTAAACTACAGATGATTTTTTAATTACTTAATAGGTGCATTAAGATAATTGGTGTAGGCAAGCAAGCAAGCACAAAAGAAGTGTATTTGGAGGAAGCAAATCAATAGGATTATTACAAGGAACCAAAGAAAGATGTAAGGTCACAAAAGGACATTAGGATTTGGTAGCTCAACCCAATAACAACATTAATTAAAAAATTAATGGGTATATAGATCATTTTTAATTAAAGAATAATATTATTATCAATATTCAAATAACACTTTTAATTAATTTAAGAAAGAATATTATTATTCTTTGGACTTTGGAGTTAGTTGAGGTTTGGAAATTAGTTGCATACGTACATGGGAAATGACAATAGTCTGTGGGGACTCCTTTGACTTTGTAAAACCTTCAAGTACAAATCTAATTAGATGAACTCATAGAGTCATAGCTTTATTTCAATTTTTTTTTGATAAATTAGACAAATTACTGAATAATTATAATAAAGTTTGTTAAACAGTAATTCTTAGAACATTGTTAATTTTTTCATATTTAATAAATTATAATTTTTAATAATAAATATATTTATTAATTATTATATTTGATATAAAAAATTATTGTAAGTAGTAAATATAAAATTCTTAATCAGTGTTATAAGAACTCTGTTTAGCAAAACTCAATTATAATACATAATAAAAATATAAATTATAATTGATTTAATTATTATTAAATAATACAAAAAACATGAAATTCACATCTCATTCACACCTAAAATTTTAAATTACTTCTTTTATGACAATAATATAAAAAAAAAATTTAAGTTAAGATAACTTCATTGTAAACGCAAGCTCCCACTAGAATTTGAGGGGTTATGTTCATAGATTTCTCATATATTTTTTATTAAGACAGATAAAAATTTTAATTGTATTATAAAATATTGTTGTATTATAAGAATATTACCTATATTTTCAACTAATCTCCAATATAATTCATTTTTATAATATAAAGAGGAAAAAAATACTAATTTTGATGGAAGGTTGAAGTCATATATATTTATACATCGATCTAATACACTATGACAAAGCAAGCAAGCAAACCCACGATTATTCATCAAATCCCAACGACTGTATCTTCTCAATTCCATTTCCATGTAAACAAAATACTATAGCTTTTTCTTTTATTGTTATTATTATTTTCTCTACATTAATTCCTACTTCTGCTATCATCTTTCTCTGACCCATTTTGACCAAATTCTCAATCTGTCAATCCCATCCCGCATCCCGATATTGCATTTAAGACAAGACTATTGTATTTGTACCGTCTCCGATCTTCCCAATAGAACAGTTGTATCTAGAAGTCCAAGCGGCTACCATTAATGGCTGTTGTTGCTGTCAACTCCTGACGAACAAGTTTGTGTTTTCAAATTTTCATTCACACAGTCTCTCTCTCTCTCTTATCTCTTCCATTTCTACAATTCCCATGCATTCCTTTAATGTTTCTCTTCTTTCTAATTTCCTGAAACCACGCGCCTTCTCAGGTTCAAGCTCAAGTTATCTATCCATGCAATATCCTTGACATGCAGCTTCCTCTACCTCAAGTCATTAACAGAACCCGATAGCTTGGTTCCTTTGATTTTCGGAGTAACAATGGCGATGTTGAAGCAAGTTTTATCGGTTCTGATTCTTCTTTTCTTCTGTTTTTTACCTGGGTTTGTGTTTTGTATAGACCAAGAGTCTTCCGTTCTTCTGGAAATTAAGAAGTCTTTCGTGGCGGACCCTCAAAATGTGTTGCATGATTGGAATGAAACCAATCCGAATTTCTGCACATGGAGAGGAGTAACCTGTGGTTTGAACTCGGCTGACAACTCAGTTCATGTTGTGAGTCTCAACCTTTCTGACTCGTCATTGGGAGGGACAATTTCAGCTTCACTTGGTCGACTACAAAACCTAATCCATCTTGATCTTTCTTCTAACAGCCTTACTGGTCCCATTCCAACTGCCCTTTCAAACCTTTCTTCGTTGGAATCTTTACTCCTTTTCTCTAACCAACTTGTTGGTACAATCCCAGCTCAACTTGGCTCACTCAGGAGTGTCCGAGTTTTGAGAATTGGTGATAATTGGCTCACTGGTTCGATTTCTTCATCGTTTGGTAATCTTGTCAACCTGGTTACTCTCGGCTTAGCATCATGCAGTCTCACTGGTTCAATACCACCACAACTGGGTCAATTAGACCTATTGGAAAACTTGATCTTGCAGCAGAATCAACTCCAGGGACCAATTCCCTCTGAGTTAGGAAACTGTTCGAGCTTGTCTATCTTCACTGCTGCTGAAAACAGTTTAAATGGACCGATCCCAGCTGAATTGGGTCGTCTCCAGAATCTCCAACTTCTTAACCTAGGAAACAACAGTCTTTCCGGGAAGATACCGGCTCAATTTGGAGAACTGAGTCAACTTGGTTATTTAAACTTGATGGGGAATAGGCTTGAAGGTGCTATCCCAAGGTCTTTAGCCAAGTTGGGTAATCTTCAGAGTCTTGATTTATCGAAGAACATGCTTACTGGAGGAATTCCTGAGGAGTTTGGTAACATGGGTCAGCTTGTTTATTTGGTTTTATCAAATAACAATATTTCTGGTTCAATTCCCAGGAAAATTTGTTCAAATGCTACCAATTTGGAGAACTTGTTTCTGTCAGATATTCAACTTTCTGGAGAAATTCCTGTTGAATTAAGCCAGTGTCAATCACTAAAGCAGATTGATTTGTCCAACAATACCCTCAATGGATCAATCCCAGTTGAGCTTTTCGAGTTGGCTGGATTAACTCTTCTTTATCTCAACAACAATACCTTAGTGGGTTCAATTTCTCCATTGATCGCTAATCTCAGCAATCTTCAAGAACTGGTTCTGTATCATAACAATTTTCAAGGAAGCTTGCCTGGAGAGATTGGAATGCTTGGAAAGCTTGAGCTTCTGTATCTCTATGACAATCAGTTATCTGGGAAAATTCCTTTCGAGATTGGCAACTGTTCAAGCTTGAAAATGGTTGATTTCTTCGGCAATCGTTTCAGTGGGCAGATTCCCATCTCTCTTGGGAGACTAAAAGAGCTTAAGTTCCTTCACCTCAGGCAAAATGAACTAGTTGGTCAAATTCCCGCCAGTTTGGGCAACTGTCATCAACTAACCACCCTGGATTTCGCAGACAATAGGCTTTCTGGTGGAATTCCTGAGACTTTTCGCTCCTTACAGGATCTGGAGCAGCTCATGCTATACAACAATACTCTTGAAGGTAATCTTCCTGGTTCACTGATTAATCTAGGAAACCTGACCAGGATCAATCTTTCCGGGAATAGATTGAATGGTAGCATTGCTGCATTGTGTAGTTCGCGTTCTTTTCTTTCTTTTGATGTCACAAACAATGAATTTGATCATGAGATTCCTCCCCAATTGGGAAATTCACCTTTTCTTGAGAGGTTAAGGTTAGGGAAAAACAATTTCAGTGGGAAAATCCCATGGACATTTGGAAAAATCCGTCATTTGTCGCTGCTAGACCTCTCAGGAAATTCACTCACTGGACCAATACCGGATCAGCTCTTGTTGTGTAAGAAATTGAGCCATATTGATCTCAACAATAACCTTCTTTCGGGGCAAATTCCCTCATGGCTTGGAAGTTTGCCTGAGTTGGGAGAGCTTAAGCTTTCCTTCAATCAATTTGTTGGGTCTCTTCCTAGAGAACTATTCAATTGTTCCAAGCTGATTGTGCTTTCTTTAAATGGCAATTTGCTTAATGGAAATCTTCCTGATGAAATCGGCAATTTGGAATCGCTTAATGTTTTAAACCTCAATGGAAACCTGTTTTCCGGGCCAGTCCCTGTTTCCATAGGCAAGCTAAGCAAGCTGTATGAGCTTCAGCTTTCAAATAATAGCTTGAGCGGAGAAATAACTTCCGAGTTTGGGCAACTTCAGAATCTTCAGAGCATTTTAGACCTGAGCCACAACAATCTCACTGGTCGAATCCCACCTTCTCTCGGGACTCTGTCTAAGCTTGAAACGCTTAATCTTTCTCACAACCAACTTGTTGGAGAGGTCCCTTCACAAGTTGCTGAGATGAGTAGTTTGGGAAAGCTTGATCTGTCTTATAACAATCTTCAAGGAAAATTGAGCAAGCTATTCTCTCACTGGCCAGCCGAAGCATTTAAAGGCAATCTACGTCTTTGTGGCAGCCCACTTGATAGCTGCAATACCTCCAACAAACATCAGTCCGACATAAGTGACACATCGGTAATTGCTATCTCTGTAATTTCAACATTAGCTGCAATTGCTCTGCTGATAGTTGTAGTTGCCCTCTTCTTTAAACGCAAGAAAGAATTTCTCAGAAAAGGCAGCGAAGTGAACTTCACTTTCTCTTCCAGTTCTTCTCAAGCACAGCGAAGACTACTATTTCAAGCTGCAAAGCGAGATTTCAAATGGGAAGACATCATGGAAGCCACTAACAATTTAAGCGAAGAGTTCATTATTGGCTCTGGAGGATCCGGAACAATTTACAAAGCTGAACTTTCCAACGGAGCAACAGTAGCAGTCAAGAAAATCTCTTGTAAGGATGATCTGTTATCAAATAAAAGCTTCACCAGAGAAGTTAAAACACTGGGGAATATAAGGCACCGGCATCTAGTCAAGTTGATGGGGTATTGTAGCAAGAAAGGAGCAGATTCGAATCTGTTGATATACGAGTACATGGAGAACGGAAGTGTGTGGGATTGGCTGCACAAACAGCCAGTAAATGTCAAAAAGAAGAAGAGCCTTGATTGGGAGGCAAGGTTAAAGATAGCAGTCGGATTGGCTCAGGGAGTGGAATACCTACACCATGATTGTGTACCTAAGATTGTTCACAGGGACATAAAAACGAGCAACGTGTTGCTTGATTCCAACATGGATTCACATCTTGGAGATTTCGGGCTAGCAAAAGTTCTTGTGGAGGAGGATTACTACTCAAACACAGAATCGAATATTTGGTTTGCTGGATCTTATGGTTACATTGCTCCAGGTAAATATAACATTTGCTGCTGTGAATTTTAGCACTAAGTTGATCATATCATACTGGTCATAACAAAATTTTCGCTGTGCTTTTCAGAGTATGCTTATTCCCAGAAGGCAACGGAGAAAAGCGACGTTTACAGCATGGGGATTGTGCTAATGGAGCTCGTTAGTGGAAAAATGCCAACTGATGCAACCTTTGGGGAGGAGATGGACATGGTGAGATGGGTGGAAACACGTATTGAGATGCCAGGCTCTGCTCGGGAGGATTTGATTGATGCGCAAATTGAACCGCTGTTACCAGGAGAAGAATGTGCAGCACATCAAGTGCTTGAAATCGCATTACAGTGCACAAAAACCACCCCTCAAGAGAGACCGTCATCACGGCAAGTCTGTGATCTCCTCCTCAATGTATTTAACAATAGGATGGTGGATTTTGACAAGATTCAAATAGATCCTTAGTACATAACAGACGAATGCGATTAGATTTTCAGATCATTGAGGCACTGGTTCACTTGATCATTTAGGCAGTCTATTGTTCACTTGATTTTTGGCCTTTAACTTCCGTTTCAACGATGTTATAATAATTTACATTATGCATTTTACATTAATTATTATTATCTGTACCTTCGTGCCTAAAATGTGAGCCAAAGTATAAACCCATTCAAAAGGCATTGGCAGAGAGAAATCTAAAGGTGCCGCATATTCATACTGAACATAATATTACAGACAAGAAAATTCCTCCATTACCTTATTAAAATGGAAGGTATAGATATAGCATTAGCCTCTTCAAGCAATAAAAGCAGCGTTGTGTTGAGAACAAAACTAAAATTCGAATTGCCTTGCGAAGAAACGGACATAACATGCAAACCAGCATAACAAGCCATGAAATTTATCATTTTGAAGGCCACATATTCTGCGAAAAGCAAATCTTTTCCGGAGATGCTGCAATTCCATGTGCATAAGAGAACTATTCATCATCTTAATCTGCAAAATGAAGTTGAGATATAATCAAGCTATAAGCAATTTTCTAGGCGCTAATAGAAAATGATGCTATCTAATCAGTGCCCGGACAATTAGCTTTCACCATCACTGTACTGAACTAATAATATAAATGGAGAAGATTATGCAACTCAGCTCACAAGAAAATCAATAAAGGGTTTTTAAAAGCAACATAGATGTTATGAGTAAAGGTTGAAAGATATCTGTTGATCCCTTGACAGTTCAAAGTAATTTGTCCATAGTTGCAAAGCAAAGCCATGAAATGAACCAAATAACTACAGAAATAACAGTTGCAACCTTCCAAACAGCACCAAGATTTAATGTTTATGATAAGCTACAAGTCCAAGTACACACAAGCATAAACAA
Source organism: Trichilia minutiflora (assembly GCA_035590515.1). Lineage (NCBI taxonomy): Eukaryota > Viridiplantae > Streptophyta > Magnoliopsida > Sapindales > Meliaceae > Trichilia > Trichilia minutiflora. The sequence continues at coordinate 837,596 of JAVXUL010000006.1, read as the reverse complement.
TTAGGGTGCACAAGGATACATGCAAACCTAGTCATCAGACTAGGTTCTGCCGCTCAAACCAGTGACCCAGACCAAAAAGAAACCCAGTCAATCTTGCCAAGTTCTTTGCCAATAATTACGGTCTGTTTGTTCTTTTTACTTAACATCATACAACACAATCTATTAAATTCTACCAACGAATCTAATATTATTTACATTCTTTGAAGATGTTCTAGTGTTTAACATTTGAAATCTATAAGGACACAAGTATAAAACCATTAGTTCTCAGATTTTTAATCTGACAAAACAAATTTAACACTTGTTTTCAGACATTAAAATGAAAAAAGTTTCGAATTGTTGCCAAGGTTCAAACAATCATGTTTATTCAGATTTTTACATCTACTCAAATTTCACATTAAAAAACGAACTCTACTTGGTATTTTGGTTTCAAAATTTTGTTCTACCTAAATTTTGTTTTACCTAAATTTTAACATATCATAACACTCATTTTACCTTCTCATTTTTCTTTCCTAAGAAACATCAGAAAATCTAAAAATTTGAATCAAAATCTTAATTTCCTCTTCTACACCATCTCATAAGATACGGAATGCAAAGGTCCCAAGCAACTTTCAAATATGATAAATGTCAGATACTAGCTTGGAAAATAGCACATGGAAAGCTCACACCTGTGGTCTAATTTAAAGAAGATAACTGAATATTTATTCTCTCTCTATTGTAGGTGATATGTAACAATGAAGCAAAAATCATCAATCATTTGTTTCTCTTCTGTCCCATTGTTAGATTCTTGTTATCAGATTTTTGGGCTACTATGTTGCAATGATACTTGCATCTTGTGTCTCTATGTTTGAAGAACATTTTTGTGCTTTTAGACGAGGAGGAAAGTAGTCAATTTTATAAAATACTAGTTAGTGGCATTTTTTTGGGTTAGTTGGTAAAAAAGGAAGGGAAGGTCTATTGAAGATGCTTGGAAGGAATATATAGAAAATTAATGGGATCAGGAGCACTTTTTAGAGTCGTTACGCTGTTTGGTATCCAGTGAATTGAAGCATAATCCTCTTTCCTTTATTCAAGAAAATTGAGCTGTGGTCCAATTGTGGCCACGAATTTGATGTGCAACCACTCTTTATTTGAATAGTAACTGTAAATAAGCTCCAGAAGAAGTCATCTCCAGGTTTCAAAAAGAATTTGGTAGAAGTTCAAGAAAGAAAATGAATCTCAAGGCTCTCAAAAGGTTAAAATATATATTGAAACACACAGAGGAACATCATATGGAAAATGCAAAATAAGCTCCGTTATTTGCACATTTTGTCTAGGAATACTCCCATCAAAGACAATATTTGTACAGCCACAACAAAATCTATAGTAACGGGGAAATTTTCAATTTCCAAACCAGCAAATATTGTCTCTTGTTCGATTGTCCTATGGCGTAAAAGAAGGGGGAGTCTATCCCATCGGATGTAGAGAGAAAATGGACTAGCAAAGTCTAAATGTTCCACAGAGATTGGGCAAGAATTTAAGGAAGAAAGAGAACAAATTAAATCCTTCTAGATTAAAGCTGTCAACTGAATTTCCTTTCTCGACTTTTTAAGTCATTTTGACAGCATAGTATCATAGATATATCAGTCAAATAACCCAGTTAGGTATTCCTTGGTTGAAAGGCAATTGTGCAAGTCCAACATACAAGTTGAGGCCAAACAGGTATATTTCAACTCTAACCCAACCCAAATTCGAGATTTCATACAAAAACTCACCATCATGCATGCACATAAAATAGAAATTACAACTATAAGGTCCCAGCCTACCATTTAATAAATTCCAATATCAACTAAATATTGAAGAACAACAATTAACACCAGAAAAATTAATTGATGGAACCTCTTTACACGAGACCATTGATCGTACTATCTGCAGCCAACAACAATTTTTCTTTCCTTTTTAAAGATCAGGTTCCACCAAACCATTATTGTCTTTAATTTCAAATAAGGAAAGCTAGAAGAAATTACAAACAAAAATTCAGACATGCAGCTAAATGCTGAAATACAATATGGGAATCAGAGTAAGTTTACACCAACAGAAAAATGTTGTCACTGATAGTGACAGCACTATGAAATAATCCAAACACAATCTAACTATTTTCATGGTCCAAAATCATATATTTCATCTTGGGGGCACCAGCTCAATAGTGGCTGCACTTGTTGGAATTACAACAATCACAGTCTGGATTTAATAACAGTAATAAACGAATAAAAAAAAAAATAACAGAACCAATATATAGTAAATATAAATATAAAATTCCTTACAAATCGTATGATAGAGGCTTGTAAGATTGTAATTTCCTAAGACAGTAAATTCTGCTCTTCCGAATTGCTTGAAGGACAAAGGAGTCTGTTTTAGGATTTTATGAAATCTTTTCTTTTCTTTTCTTTTCTCATGTGGGACTTCATTTTTCTACTCAATCACATATATATACCAACTGCACTTTCCTACCACCCAAACTCATGTGCTCGTTCTTGAACTCAGCTTGTGAATGCAACAACAACCACATTCCAATTTACATCCTAATTTCGTATCTTTTCATTTGACGAAATACACAAACTACAAAGAATGGAAATTCAGTTCGTCCACAAAACTATCTCAACAACACCAACAATCAGTATGTTCGTGAAACCAGAATCGAAGCATCAAAACGCCCAATTTGTTAGGTAAACCACTGTTTCTAATTACAGATTCAAATGCTAACCTGGCACTTATAATTCAAGATCCTAGTATTCCCAAATTCTCAATAAAAATAAAATAACTAAAAAGAGAATGAATTGTATTACCGAAGTAACGGCGTTCGTTAGCAGCCTCCGCCTTTTCGAGCATCTTATCAAGGTCTTGCTGTAACTGAGCATCCCATTTCACCAACTGGTTCACAAACACAGCTCCCAATCCCATTCCCAATACATGTTCCCAAGGATCTAAAAACAAGAGCACCCATCAATCAAATTAAACCCAATTCAACAAACAAACAGTCAAACTTAAAATTAATGTACATTCCAAAAACAAATTAAAAGAAAATTTTAGAAAAAAAAAAAACAAATACAAAGAAGAAGAACATTCGCCTCATATAAGGAAGTTTGCGAAGCGAATTGGAGTATATCTGGATTCCCAATCCCAGCAATGCTCCGATCATTGCACTCCAAGCCATCTTTCTCGCTCTCTCTTTCTGAGAATTTGGAATTTTTCAGTTGGGTTCTGCAGTGAGTCGTTATTAACCGAGCTCTATAACGGACGGGTCTTCCTGGATCCGCTTTCTATCCGTTAGTATTTGTTACTTGATGTTTTAATGATTCTATTTATTTTTATTATGTTACATATTTACATTTAGAGCCAGGTAAGAAGACCGGGACTAAAAAAATGACCGATTAAACCGGTCGATTTTCATTTATTTTGACTTGGAAAAGCAATCGATCCGTTTTAAATTTAACAAACCCAACCCAACGGTTTAATTCAGTTTCATTTTTATTTTTGGTTTTAAAATTTAAATTTAAATAATTTTTTAAATTTTTTATTTTTTAAATAAAAATTAATATATATTTATTTCTAAAAATTAAAATTTTTGTGATTGATGAAAATGCATCTACCAATTTGCAAACTAATATGACAAATTGATTTTTACTAATTTTAAAAAGTAAAAATGATCAAAAGTGTCTATAATATTTATTTTAGAATAAAAAAGTGTGAGGCCAAGCTTAATGATAGTTATAAAAATATAAATAAAAGTGTATGAATTTTGACTTTTAAAAAAATTTGTAATAATTTGAATAATTGAATGAGTAATAACTTTATTTGAGTATTGTTTAAATTAGTAATATTTAAACTCAATAAAATATGAATTAATAAAAATAAATTCATAAAATAAATTACTTGAATTATCAAATAAAGAAAGTAGTTTGAAATTGTGACTATGATTTGTTCAATCTTATTTTAATATTTACGACTATCCAGGAATGTAGTTAGTTGATGATGGATTGAGTTTGAGGTACGTGGTTTAAATAGATTTTCTAATTTGATTCTAATTAGTCACTTGTGATTTAGGTGAAATATCTGGATGACGGTATGTTCAATTAGTATCTTTTTAAAAATTAGTCGAATAAAGTTTGTAGAGGTCGAATATTCTAAATTATCCCAAAAAAAATTTAATGTTTGTCAAAATATTATTAAAATATCTTCCTTTCACAAAAAATATTGCAAATATAAAAAAAAATGAATTTACTCATTTATCATATTCTTATAATTATCTTAATGTATATATATTTCATATTGACTTTAGTCATTATATATTTTTACATCATCTTGACAATATGACGAAAATAGTATCAAAATGTATAATTTCGTGAAATGTTAGAGACCGTACTGAAATTTTTCCCTTTAAAAAGTTAAAAATTATATATAAAAAATAGCAATTATAAAAATTTAAGTCTACGCTAAAATATTTATATGGAAATGCAATTAAAGTCAGTTACATCGAAAGAATTAAAAATGGCAACATTGGGTTAGTTATAGATAGAGATAGAAAGCCTTCAAATCCCACGCTCTCTTCTCATATCTTTAAACAATCATAATTTTTTTTTTATTTTCTTTTTTACTTTTCTACGCCAAATCTTACTTTTGGACCCCATTTCATCAACGGTTCAATCCTAACGTCTTTCACGTAAATTTACACTCAAGTCCCTAATATTTTTCAATTTTATATAAATAAACTATATATTTAATATTTCAAAGACTCAGAAACCATTGTGTAATAATTAAACTAAGAGTAAGGTTAGTCATTTTAAAAGTTATTCTACATTTTTTTTATCTTGAATAACATAATATTTAAGGGGATATCTTTCTTACACTAATTATTGTTCACATCTTTTTTAATGGGATATGAGCAAGATTTAAATGTTAAATTTATTTTATTATCCTAAAAATTTTATTGGATTAAATTAATTAATACTATAAATAAGATTACTCTTAATTAAATTGACATAAAAATATAATATTATTTTTAATTATTTGTTTGTGGCATATATCTATATAAAAAAGGCCAAATAATAATTTTTTAACTAAATTTATTATAGTAAGAGAGTTAAAATATTCATTTTATACAGTTTTATTAAATATAATTTATGACCTTTGTTCTTTTAGTTCAAAAGACTTAAGTATTAACGCATTACTTAGTTAAATATTAAACCACTAGGGACCTCATTGTAATTATCCCACTGGACAAAACTGGAATCCTCTGCTTTCGTCTTATTTAAGATACTAAGAAATTTCCTCTGCATCTCACACTTGTTTGAGTTTCCACCCTGCATTGATAGCCACAACGCACACGAAGACAAGATCCTCCCTCCATCACTTTCACTGTCTTTTTTAAGGCAATACAACTTACAGAAGATTTCTTTGTTTCAGTTACAGAGAAATTAATAAAGAGAGCTCTAAATATAGCAAATGAAAACAAATATAAGCTAATATTGGTGGTGGATGATGCACAATACGAAAACAGAGAGACCAACAACAACCATCTTCTCAAAGTAGAAAAACAGAGCATTCGCTTGAAGAATCGAGTTTTTTTTTTTGTGTGTCAGGTTGGTTCATTCTGAATCTCCCCCAACCATGGCTTCTTTCTTGTTTATTTTGGTTAACCACATAAGTGGGTTTGGAATATAGTGTCTAATAATTATTTAGTTTAGCTTCTCTTTTTATTATTTTTTTTTTCCTTTTTTCCTTTTTTGTGGGCGTTTGAAAATGGCTTCTTCGGAAGTTGAAATAGTTTCTTCTTCTCCATTTGGGTGTGTTTTGAGAGACCGCAACAGGCGAGACCATTGCTGTGAGGGCAATGCGAAAGCAGCTGCCTTGCCAAAGAATCTCAATGAATTTGTTAGAGATCATTTCCAAAAATGTGTATCAGTTTCTTCTACTGATGAGAATTCGGAACGAGTTGATTATGTGGATGGTAAGGAACAGAGAACTAATCGTAATTGGAAGTTCTTGAGCAAAAATCGAAGCATAATCAATGGAAACAACAGGAGTAATGATGATTTTTCGATTGTATGCTCGACTCAGTCACCGATTTTGGAGAGATGGGCGGCGAAACAGGCGCAGGAAACGCTGTCAAGTATGGAGAAACAGAGTCAGGAAGCAGAGGTCTTGGCTTCTTCTTCTTCATCACCATCATCTTCATCTTCATCACCATTGGCAACATCATCATCTTCATCACCGTTGACAATATCATTATCTTCCAAGAGAGGAAACCAGCAAAACTCGCCGATTGAATCCGAGGTTTGTCGAGGGATTGGTAATCTTGGAGCTTCTTCTCTTGTTCAGATATGGGAGGCAAGGATGAATCGTTCAAACAGTATGAACAACAACCTCAACCCGGTATCGACCTCGAGCAGGTCCAGTTCTGGGATTAGCAACAATGGAAATGTTGAAGAACATTCCAGGGAATCTGAAATGGTTGATTATGTTGATGAAAGGTTGGATCCTCATCCTAATCATGGAGATTCTTTTGCAGATTGGGAGTCTCAATCTGATAGAAATGCCCAAAGTGAACAACCAACCATATCACAAGGAAGGAATACAGATGATGGAGAAAGTGAAAGAGTTAGAATTGCAGACATTATAAAGAAATTGGCAAGTTCAAGTGATGATAATGATCGTGAGCCGGGCACTAATGTATGCGAATCATCATTAAGAGAGAATAGGCATCTTCCTATAGCAGATCATCCTGAACTAAAAGAAAACAAAATCCTTTCACAGGTTATAAGTTTTCCAAAGATTCGAGGGCGGCAAGCTTTTGCCGATTTGCTTATGGAGCTTGAGCGCGATAGGCGTAGGGAACTTGAGTCATTGGCAGAACGTCGAGCAGTTTCAAGATTCTCTCACCGTGGTCGCATTCAGGTGACCTTTTGATTTATACAATGTATTGAGTACTTCATTTCTTACCATTATGAAACACTGACATTAGTTGAGGTTCTATGATCGGTGTTGCAGTCCATGCTTCGAATTAAATTTCTACATCGTGGGTTGGCATTGCAAGATCGACAGCGCCCACAATCAGCTGTATCTCCTGTGAAGTTATCGCAAGGGTCTTCAATCATGCACCTTAGGTTCGTATAACAAACTTTTTTAACCTTTTTTGGTCTTGAGAAGCCATTTGAATCTAATACAACGGTAACCATGGATATACCAACAATGATTTGCTAGCTCCTCAGAAGAGAGTAATTTGGATTATGGATATTGAAAATTTATAAGTGAACTATCGTCTGGAAAGAGAACGAGTGACTTATTTAAATTTGTTTTGAAATGGATTTTAATTTTCGCCAAAGTCTTGCAAATTTAACCAAAATGTACAGGCAAGTCTTGGACAATGTTCTGATTCAAGAAATATTGTTCTCTATTATGCACACGGAGAACTTTACTCTGTAATATTTATTAACATGGATGTCAATGCAAATGCAGGGAGAAGTTTAGCACTGGTGTTGATCACAGAGTCGGTGTGCAGAATGAAGCAACTACTTCACGAAGCCACCGTATGGAGATGGCAAATAACAGACTACAGTTACAGAAGTCTTCCAGTGCCAATCGGATAGGCAAGGATGGCCGTTATCAGGAAGCTATTAATGCTGGGAGAAAAAGTACAGCCCCAACAGAGAATTCCAAGCCAAAAACAAGTAAATATCATCAAAAGGAATCCATTCCAACTACTGATGTCACACAGCAAGGAACGAGCATGGAGACTACCTATCTTGATCCACAAGGAACTGCTGAAACTACAACATTCCTGAATGGTTGGGATGGAAGAAGTGGGATAGCACAAGACCAAGAATCCAATAACCGGCATGATATTTACACTGATTCACAACGAAATTCAGAATCAACGGCATCCTTGGATGGAACGAATGAGAAAGAAATGGCAGAACAACAAGACGGCAATGACCTGCAGCAGCTCTGTCTTGATTCGCATGAAACTGCTGAGGCAACAGCATCCTTGAATGATTGGGAAGAGAATGAGCAAGACGAAGTAGAAGAAGAACAAGAGACCTATGAGCAGGAGTATTATACTGAAAACTATTATGACTGGATTAGTGAAATATCTCGGCCACGAAGTTATTGGGAAGATCGTAGGCGAACATGGTACCAGGAGATGGTTAATAACAACTCAGAAAATGAGGAGATACGCCAACTTCTTGAAAGGTACGCCGGATTTTGTTATAATTTTTTATATCTTCTCTTTCGAACGCACACCCATTTACAAACCTGTAAAGCTTGGATCAAAATGCTTCCATGGACAATGTTTTTGGTATTGATATTATGTTTATATCAATTTACTTAAATTAAGGGAAACTGTTATCTGTGAATGGTGAATACAAAATTAGATAGCATAAAGGGATCAATTATGTGAGAATAGATGTATATCCTCATCAATAAAGAACTATTTGACTTACAAGATACAACCTTTAGAAAAAGTAGGATCATAACTTCATATTGCAATAGCTTGAATTGCCAATTTTTATACATGCAGAAGAAGAGTATCGACTTTTCTTGCCAGTGACTTCCGTGAGACGATGGACAAATTGATATCTTCTCGTGTACAAAGACAAACAGAAATAGAAGTCTACCAAGAAGAAGAACAAGAGGAGATCAGTCAAGAGAGAATACGGGAACTTTTGTTGTCTCACCTACAAAGTCGTTTGCATCTGACAGTTAGTCAAGAAGAGCCAGCAGAAGAAGGAGGTCAGGCAGAACAAGTAGAAGAACAACAAATTGTAGAAGAAGAAGAAGATGATGATGATGATGACAATGATGATAATGATGGGCAAGAAGAAGAAGAAGAAGAAGAAGAAGAAGGGCCGAGTCCAATAAGTCATCATTTCCATCAAGCAAGTGATTATTTTGATCAATCCTCACCATCAATGCACACCTCTTCTCCATCTTTTATACGAACATGGAGTTATCAAGATCATGAAGTTGGGGATGATTCTGATCCACTTGCATCCACTTCAGCCCAACCTTTACCAGCTCAAGTTTACTATCAGGAGAGTCGACAGTCCTCTTCCCCTGAAATTCGTCTTTCAACTGTGAGTTCTCTTAACCAACCTGCATTGTTATTAGTTGAACTTTATCAATTCTTGTCAAACGGACTAAACTTGCTTGACTACTTGCAGGAAGCAGAACTCATATATGATTTAAGAGGGCAAATAGAACAACTCCACCGTGAGATGTCTGAGCTAAGAAAATCAATACAGAGTTGCATAGACATGCAGGGGAAATTGCAGCTATCCAATGAGCCGGAAGTTCATCCTGGTGAGCTGGGGACACCAAATTTGCTATTTTTCTTTAATGAACAACACTACGTTGCAATTTCGTCTTCTTCATTTAATGTTTTTCATTTGATGATTTACAGTACAAGGAGCTGGAAATAATCCACTTGCTGGGGCACCAAAGAAACGCAGTTGTTGCATTTGCTATGAAATGCAGGTGGACTCACTTTTGTACAGGTCTGTGCCCTTCAAGCTAAGCTATCTATCATCTCTCAATTCGAATATCCATTTTCGAGAATAGCCAGTACTCATCTCATCAGCAATGTTTTCTCATGTTTGACAGATGCGGGCATATGTGCACTTGTGTCAAATGTGCCCATGAGTTGCAATGGAGTAGCGGAAAGTGTCCAATATGCCGAGCTCCAATACTGGATGTTGTCCGGGCAATCATGGATTCATAGAGTTCCGGGGAATGAGTTCTTGCTTTAGAGGACCGTCTTCCTTGCTAAAACTTCTAACTCATAAAGCATGGATTTGAAGGAAAATTCAAATTCTATTTCTTTGCTTGCTTATCTAATCACCATCTAATACTGCATCCCACCTTATTTGACCTCAAACTTTGTTCTACCTATGCACGTACTTAGTTTGTATACAATATTTTTTTGGGGGAAAGACACAAAATTTTCGTTTTACATGAAAACAATTTTCAAAATAATTTTTCTCTTTTGGAAATTACTACAAGGGTAAAACTGGTCAGAATTGACAAATGAATACTTGTTCTGCGCTGTTCATGCTGTTGATCTTTTGTAAATAACATACCATTATACTGTTGTATAGGGTTTCTCTTCTGGAAATGTATTCTGAATATATTGTGATGCTACGTAATTTATTTATGTCATGTCATCACACAATATTATACTCTTTCTCCTTTGGTTATATCATTATAAAATCAATCTCTTTCTATGATCTTCTCACTCTTTCACAAGTGTGTGTTTTTTAGTATGATGCTGAAGGAGAAGAACTTGCTGCTTGTTTCACTTGTTTATTGACTCATTTTTCACTAAATCCTTTCAACCATGGCTGTTGAATTTGTATGATTTCATAGAAACCTATCTCAATTCTGCTTGAAGTTAGTTACCATCTTGGGATCACAATTCACAACGAAAGCTTCTCCGGCAGTCTGTAATCCGTATGCATATCGTAATGTGTCATGATCAAAGGGTAGTACTATTTTCTATCTGTATTAGTGAGTTCTTGTTAGTTATTAGTCTGCACATGTTCTAGCTAGCAGCTTCTATGTGGGCACTATCCAATGAAAATTGCAGCATAATCAAAACCAGGACCAGTAAATAGGGACCCAAGCTTTCTCTGACATTTGATGATTTCTGAAAATATAGTATTAGAGGTGCTAAGCTGTAATCTCAACTTTGTATACCAATTGATGATGCGATCTTTATTGATTGGACAATAAGATAGGATAATTATTCATTTTAAAAATTATAAAATCTGCATCGTTACCTAGGACACAAGTTGAGATGATTATTTAGGATCAAAATATTTCTAACTCTGGTTAATAATATGGTGTAATGGATTTTAAGTTATAACTGTTGTGGGACTAAAACTTTAGTTATTATATAAAAATATGTATCTTTCACTAAAAATTAGGGTTATCAGCCTTTTTTTCAATTTTATTTTTAGAATATTTCTTAAATACCATAATTTCAAATAAAAATTTTATTGTTAAAGTTTTTATGTTAAACACTTTACCCGTAGTACAACTGTATATAGCTTAATACTATTATTTGGCTTTTGTTTACCAATGTAAACTTTTAGGTTAAACAGTAACATAATATTAGAATTAATATAGTGGAAGATCATGAGTTCAATACTATCTATGCAATATGCATTTGGATTTGTATATATTTGTATGTAAGATCATATTTTCTATAGAAATTTCTTTAAATTTGAGTCCAAAATCACTTCAAACGTACAATATGAAAGGTCTTTGTCATCCACAATTCCTCTTTCCATTCACGAATTTAGACGCATGGAAGGCAGCATCCAGGTCCACAAGCAGATGGGGCTCATTGCCCTTCTGGTGTGCATGGTGTATAAACAGTAAGAAGGGCTATTCATTACTGATTTGGGTTTCAAAAGCAGGTGGACAATCCCAATTATGTTTAACTTATTCATGTGTTTTATAATTTTATTGCATCAAATTCCTCTTTTGATAACCCTCCAACAGAAATGTCCCATTCTCAATCACTGTCCCTTCAGGAATTACAGCTCTTTTCGTTCCTTTGTTTTCTATATGGCTATATGTAAATTGTTATCTCCTTTCCTATGTATATTAACCAAGAGTGTTAATTAAAAATGCATGGGTAGAATTCACCTTAAAAAACCAGCTTACGAAGAAAAGAATACCTGTAAGGATTGCCGTTCATGGCAACCGATCTCATTTTCTATGGGTAGCAACCTTCTTTAGGTCATTCCATTCTCAACAGAAATCACAAAATCGCACTATACTCATCCTATACTTGATGTAGTGTCTGATTCTGATACCAAATAATAAAATTTGTGGGCAAAACTCATTCTCAAAAATTACTTTATAAAGAAAAAGTTAAAAATTGTTTTTGAGGACACTATCCCCACATATTATTTGAAGAATATATAGTTGTAAGTAATGAATACTTTAAGTTGCCCCACAGAAATGAGAGAGGGTACCCTAGCCTCAGGCAACAGGCACATTTTGCTCTCGTGATTGCCTGTTCCAACAATTTAATAGGATAGTTTTTATTTGATAGTACAAGACAAGTGGAGAATTTGATATGATCGTACAATAATGCATTTTTGTAGGGCTTTTTTCTCAGAAAATAAAATATTTATATATGTCCATCAAAATTTCAAGAACCCAAAACAAGATTCTCATAAATAAAAACTTAATTAATGAGAAGTTCAAATAAAAGGGATAAAATTCCAACAAAATCTAGAATTTTCAGTATAAATCATAATCATAATCATGTGTTTTAAATGATTTTTGTTTTTGTCTGAAAAAATGTTTCTGATCATGGATGCAAATATGCTGGAGAAACACATGGCTTGTCTCTTAATTGCATGAAGAAATTAAGATGATGAGGATGTTGTTGAAGAATGATTCAAAGTAATTTAAATTAGCAATAAAAGTTACAGTAGAATAGGTCTTTTAGAAGATTTATTTGATTTAAATAAATTAGGGATTTAGTATATTTTAAAATTATTTTGTTATTTTTATATGTATAAATAATTGTATTGAATATGAATAATATGTAGAGAAATATTCTTTTCCAAACTCTCTCCCAAAAACTCCAATACTATAGCTACAATTAGACAGAAAATTACAAAGAGGCTGGTTGGTCTCTCGTGTTGAAATAATTCAAAATAATTTAAATTAATAATAAAAATTATAATAGAATAGATCTTTTAAAAGATTTATTTGATTTAAATAAAATATGAGTAGATAGGATTTAATATATTTTAAATTATTTTGTTATTTTTTTTATATATAAATAGATATTTTAGTTATGAATAATAAGTAGAATAAAAATATTCTCTTCCCAACTCCTCCCAAATCCTGAAATCTCTACCCTTGTGTTGCCATGTCTCCCACTACTGTCTGAATCCTTCCAGCCACACTTCTGCGTCTATCATATCTCATCAGCACTACATCAATCTACTTAGATTTAGGAAAAGTGTCAAATTCTTCATCGAGTTCATCTGGGTGATCTGCTTCTGCCCACAAAAGTTTTGTATCCATGTGAGGAGGATGCCTAGGCTGGAATCGGTAATTCCAGATTCCGATGAGAAACATGTATGGGAAAATAGTTGGGAGGATCAATTCTGGGTAGCAGATCAATATGAGAGATAGAACATGAACAAGAATTGTTGTAACGGGGTTCTTCCAGTACCGAACTTCGCCGAGTCATTTGCGTATAGAGATTGCACCAGAAAACAATGAGACAATTCTGAAGAAGTTAGCTTTTCTTCTTGTCATGCTCCACATGTTAGAATCTACGTCCACCATATACTCTACAACCTCTTTCCTCAGTGGTGGCTCAGCGCGGCCAAGCCTCACTGCAACGATGCTCATAGCCTGATATCTCAGGCTGTCTAACTGGTTGACGGTGAAGGGATGCAGATAATGCATTTTTGGCAATAAGGGGTGTCCATAGAGATAGATCGTACTTGCTAGAGATAGACAGGTAAATCTAACAGCTAATTGAAGTTCTCCCATCTTCTTCACTCCTGATGGGTGTAGAACCAGAAGGGGATATGAATTGGTGTAAATTCGATCTGATTCTAGTGTTGACAGCCGGATTCTGACCTTCCCAATTCTTGAATCAAACTTCGTTCCACTACCTGCAGCTGGTTTTTCATTTCCGCCCAAGTGACAGTTGTCAAATACTCCCAATGTGATCACTGTGCAAGGGTCGTAAACCTCCCAAGTGTATTGCTCATTCCATTTCGGATTGAAGTTGTCAACAATTGTTCTGGTTCTGACCCATTTCAGCCCATACTTGGCAACACAATAGGCATCTGTTGTTCCCCTGCCATCTTTTGTTTTCATTTGGAGGAGACCTTGAGCACTCAAAATGCCTACTTCGAGAATCCCAATCGGCTGCTTCCACAGCTGCCTAGCAGTTGGTCGCTGGTCACTTATGTACATTGTTGATTCATCCATTACATGGTAAGCACCTTCCAGGCAGATTCTCATGTGAACCCTGCTGGAGAACTTGTGCTCATGCCTTTTGTCTCCTTCCAAAACACCGAATCCAAATTTTTCGAGATTGAACCATGCAGAATGAACTGGCTTGTGATCCAGGCGCCTCGGGAAGGTGGTGAGTGGCCGGCTTATTTTTCCCATAATTTCGTCTTTTGCAGAAGTAACTTTGTTTTCAACAGTTATTACCAACTGTTCCTCGAAAGGTTCCGCTGCTACAAATATCAGATCCTCATTCCAGAGGGGATTGGTTGTTTTTGTTGGACAGACTTTTGTTTTAAGTACCTGGTTTCCAACTTGAGCCTTCACAAAAGCCTGTGGTAACTGGGCTCTGTCATGTGGCTCAACATCCTGAGCTTCAATCACGTTAACTCTGAGATACCAAAGTTTTGGTGAAACGTAAACTTTTGATCTGATGTTGAAAACACCTTCTCCATGAACCGATGCAGCATCTGAGTGCCAGGCCTCAGGGAAAGCTTCATCAGCTTGTGTTCCTATCCAAACTGCAAGCATAATTTCTCCTTTCACCTTATTATCGCCCCGCCGGTTACCCTCCAATCTCTCCAATCTGTACCACTGTGGTGCCAAAGGGCTATCTGGTGGAACCCTTGTAGGCACTTCATTCATGTCAAATTCTACCTTCCCTAAGTAATCATCCCTGGAGACTATTTCTCTGTCCCTGACAAACACCTCAAGAACTGAAGATTGAATCTTCTCCTTGGAAAATGCAAAAACTTGTTTCCATTCAGGGTTTCTTTTCTTCTCAAAGTGACGTGTTTTCCCTTTGTAATTTCCAAGTTTAACTTCAACGTAAGGATCACAGTTGCCGGACACAGGATTTGTGGGAAGATCTCTGGCTTTCTCAACTCGAACGTATAGATAAAACATCTGCTCAACAAGATCATAAGTGCTTGTTGTTCTTTCACTGCTTATCCATCCGCCTGCACCACGTATTCCTCCATGTGGCCATCGTTCCCCAAGCTTGGGCTTTGTGTCCTTTAATTTGTAGTCTTCTTGATTGGGAAACGCTAATGGATTCATCGGTACAAGCTTGGAGATCCTTCTTCTGACTCTTTTCTATATGAACCTGACACTGAAAACCTAGCTGTTTGTATGCAAATCTTTGGTTTAATCTCCCCTCTTTCACTTCAGCCGGAATTGCAACAGGGTAATTTCTTTGCAAGAGCAGTACAATCCAGCTACAGAATCGCTGTAGTGGATTTTTTTACCGTTTTTGTAGCTTCAGTACCTAAGGAAGATCAGTCAGCTGTCTATAGAGGAAGAGATGTAGCAGTATATGATGGTGGAGAAATTTTTAAGAATTTATTGAGATATGTATTCAACAGATGATCTCACCTTTAGCATGCAAGAATAACAACTTTTGCTATTCGATTGCTGATAATCGTCTCCTTTATTGACTTGCACCAAAACCACGAATTTTTCTCTTCCCAAGAAAGTTGCAAACAGTAAATGATCTTTTCTTCTTGTGAGACACAGATTCCGGTTAAGAATTTCAAGATATTTAAGAACTTTCCAGTTTGACAAGGAGCTGCAATTTAAGTTTTCTTTCTCTGATGAAAAACCTCCTTCAGGAAAGCACGTTAACCAATCCTCCAATACTGAGTATAAAATTACAAGCTTCTGCTTCTCTGCCACGACCACCACTAGCAGTCCTGTATTAGCTTTTTAGTTGTCATAACCATCAAAAGAATCTTTAATATTAAAAGGAAAAGTTAAGAGAAAAGAATGGTGAAGATTTGATGGAGAGTGATTTCTGACTGCAATGTTCTAAAGCATTAATTCATGCTTATCAAGCTAATTAATAATTAGCTTATAATTATATATTTGCAGAATACCTGTAAATTGTTCCTGAATTTGCCCCACTTGAGAGGACAAAGATAGACTTTTCGATATTAGAATAAAATTTACTTGGTGCACGCTCACTTTTTAGGATTCCTTAAGCTTTAATGACCTTAATGTTAACGTTTAAACCTTACTGAGCGGTGGCAAGTTGTTTTTTACTGTTGACGACTAAATACATTTTCTTTCTTTGTTTCTGAAACAGAGCTAATGCGAAAGTAGGGACTATTATAAAGAAATTCAATCAAAGTAAAGCAGCATGGATAGCTAAGAACAAAGCAAAAGCAGAAGAAAAAGATTAGGGCATATGAGCTTGCAGATAAAGATGTTTTTAACAAAGTATTCTGTGTCTTTAATTCCCCTTTAATTTAATTTTGCCACCGTATGCAATACTCTTTTGCTTAAACTAAAATTTCCATGGGATTTTCAAGCTTCTGGATAGCAGCCATTACTTGTTGACTTGCTGGAAGAAAAATAAAATTAAAAATAAAAATAAATGGGAAAAAGTTGGTTTATGGTTTCCCGTTTGCAGATTATAATTAACATCAACTCTTAATATGATGATAACGTTATTAAGAGATTGACAATTGGCTCAAAAATTGAGAAGAATATAATTACTTGACTTCAGCAATTGGAAGAATAATTGTGGTTTTGGATTTATTCCTTTGAGTCCACTAAACGATGCTTCTTGCTGGTTAAGCTTCTGCTTCTTTTTCATGCTCTGCTTACAAAATCTAAAGTAAAGCAACTAGTGTTAATGCCAGACTAAATCCTCTAAAAATTTGGTTTGAGTAAATTATAAATTGAACTCCATTCTTCTTCTTTATGTATATTTATTTCCTTTATGAAGAATTTTATTCTCTTGATAAAAGAGATATTGGCTGGCTTCATTTGAAATTTATTGTCTCTTTTAAGACATTATTATTTTTTTAAGTTTATTCCTTCAATATGAAATTCGACTAACAGATTAAAAAGGCTTTATAGAAAAATTTCAGGGCCACATTTAATAGAAGTATATCGAAATTCAAAGTTTTTTAATTAATTAATTATTTTTGGTTTTAGTCAATTATTTTCTTAAAAAATATATGAAAAAACTTTAACATTAACAACTACTTTATATTTTGTCCCTTATAAAGTTCAGAAAATATTGTTAATATTATTTTAACCAAAATAAATATAAATACCTTCCATTTTGTAAAATATTTTTCATGATATTAAAATATAATTATTTTTATGAGGATAAAATGAATCCATATACCTATGGGTTACCTATGAGTTGGGCCGGGTCTCTACAAGTTGGGCTGCTCATATCAGGGAAAGTGAGTTGACAATGAAATTTTATTTATTTATTTTTTTAATATTGGCATGTTGGATATTATTTTTGTTTTTGAAAAATAAAACTAAAAGTAAAAATAATATTTTTTAAGTTAAGAATTTTAGAGTATAAGAAGGTATTCGATAACCATTTAAATAAATTGTATCCTAAAAATAAGAAATGTGAAATGTGTTCAGACTTGTTTTCAAAAAATTTAATTATAATAATTTTATTTATCATATAATTAAAATTTTAATTATATGATTTAATTTTAATTATTTAAAAGATAAAAAATGAAGGTAAAATTTTATAATTAATTATATTAAATATTTTAAATAAAAAATATATTTTATGTGTTTCAATTAAATTAAATTCTTTAATAACTAACTCTAAAAAAATAAAAAAATCTTTCTTTTATTAAATTTTATATATTATTTTAATAAAATAAACAAAATGACAAAAAAGTTATCTCATAAAAAGTGAAAATAAAAATAATAAAAGTATTTGTTGATGCGTAATAATTGGATGAACATTGTGTAGGTCAAGAGCCAATAAGGTTGACTTCAAGCAATGATCCAGTGGTTGTTATACTTTAGAAACCTACAAAAATAAGGAAATCTCAAATCGATATTGGTTGCCGATAGAAAAACTTAGATGCCTAAATTAGGATTTAACAAGACAACAACAAGCAAATAAGAAATAAATAAAAAATCTGTAGTTTTATGTTTTTAGGTTGTCTATACTCTTGCAAAGAGATGATAATAGAAGTTTGAGAAGAAAGGCAATAGTGGCTAACAATGACTGATCACGAATTAACATTTTTTTTGTGGTTTTGATTTTCTTTTATAGGTGTAGTTGTCATATCTTTTGAGTCCTTTTATTTGGGCTCTAAAAGAATGGGATTGACTAATGTTTTAATTAGGAGGCTTGCATGTAACCCTCAAATAATTGATTACACCGCAATCAATGCATTATATCTTCTTGACTTTGATGATTGATCATGCAAAGGATTGCTTAACATGCAATAATGTCATGTAAGCCATGATAAAAGAGTATAGCTATAATGTTTGACACATGACTTCCTTTATCGTTCTCTTATTTTTACTATTATTGGTTTATAATTGTCGATGGTGTGCTTGAAAGTGGTAACCTTTATTTAGGATTTCTACTTAGGACGGTCTCAATGTGTACTCTTGTATATGGTTTCCAACTTTATAAAAAAAAATCCTAACACCCTATCCAGGTTTAACTCCTAAACTTTGTTAAAGGGTTAGTCTCAAATGATTCAAACAGTATTTCTAACCTCGGGTCAGGGTTGAGTATATTGAAAAGACTCCAGCCTTAGAAAACTATGATACTATTTAATAAAGAACCCCTAACCATTTGGTTAGGGTAGTTGCGTAACATGGCTCTAATCTTGGAGAGTTATAATACTATTGACTGAAAAATCTCTGACCATGTGACAAGAGTAGTCACTATAGCACCTTATTTTTTTAATTTTACATTCTAATGGCTTTTTTGTCATTTTCAAGCCATATGAGTGTGATTAATGAATTAAGGACATGATATTAAGGATTTCTATATGATTTGTGCAGAATTAGTTGAGAAATGATTAAGTTTTAAAAAGATTTTATTTTTGAATTTCGATGAGCACTCGAACTTTGGGATAAATTTTATATTAATCGAGCCAGACACTTAAACAGAACAAAGAGATGATATAATAAAAAGAAATCATAGTAGAATTAAATATCCAATGAGAGAGAAAATAAAGCAAGAAACAGAGGAATGCAAATATTGAAACAAAAGGGAACTTAAGTCAAGAATTAAGGGGTTATCTGGCTCATGTTCTTTCCCCCAGACTGATGCCAGACTAGGCATTGGTTTTGGCTAGCAGAGGAAGATAGACACTAATCTATGAGGCAAAATTAGGGTTGGTCTCTTTATGGCTTCCAATGTCTTCCTCTCTTTCTCAACTATTTGTCTCTTTGTAATCTTCATACGACTTTACCATTTCACAAATTAAATTTTTATTTTCACTCTAAATCACTAGAATTCAACACCCTACACTTTATAAGCTTTGTTTCATCGTTTCAAGGAATAAACCCAAAGAAAATTATGGTTACTATTTATCCAAGGAATTTTCCACAACTAGTAAGGATTAAAACTTCTTAAGCTTAAATTTAACCTATTGGTAAGATTAATAATTTCATATTTGGATTGAATTTGTATATTAGGGTTACTCTATAGATTAGGGTTTTACTGTATATTCAGAAATTTTGTATGATTGTGATTAAGTTAGATAAGAATTAATGTTTATATGTTAAAATTAGCAATTTAGAAACTTAATTGTAAGAAATTAGGATTTGATTGTGAAAACTATATTAGATAGTAAGTTAAAAAGATGAATTATGTTCGAATTATCGATAATTGTCAAATTATAACTTGGAAATAGGATTTCATTATTGAAAATTGAATAAATAACCGAAAACAGATTGAATGCAAAGAATAAGTGTCAATTTGGAAATATAGGATTAGGTTATAACTTTGATATGTGAAAAGTTAGATAATTGTAAATCTCTAAAGAGGGATGCCTAATTGAAGAATTGAATATGATATGTGAAAAGTTAGGTAAGAGTAAATCCCTAAAGAAGGATACCTAACTGATATTAAGATACTAAAGGAGATATTATATATACATAGACAAAACGATATGATAAAAGAAAGAATAAGATAGAGATTATTGAGTGAGAGTAAAATCCCAATAATTATAATAAACTGGACCTTAAAGAATGAAATACATATGATGGGAGAGATATGGTGATTGATATTTGATTGTCGATTGCTTTAAATGATAATTGCAGTGAATGTGTTGTAAAGAGAATGATATTGTTTTCAGACAATGTATTTATGTTTATAGCAACATTAAATGATTTGGCTCTAATACTGATATAAAAATAATTGATATGATAATAAAGTTCTATGTTGATAAAAGTTTTGAGAACTCATTATTTTATGTGAGCACATCTTTTTAATTTAATATGAGATAAATATTTTTGAGACAAATTAACAGAAACTAAAATGATTTACTTAATATGTATGAAACTTTTTTTTCTTGGACTTTATGTTATAGTTTCAGGTATATAGAGTGTTGTGTTATCTGCCTTAAAACCATTCGTGTTATCAGTTTTGGGTATTTTTTATTAAATTATAATATGTATTATTTATTGTATACTACACGAATGAATAAAATTATTTATTAATCATATTAACAATAGAATATGTATATGAATTATTGGATAATTTAATTATCGAAATTGTTCCCTATGATAGTCGAATCAACTATGCATCAATATAGTATAGTAGGTATATTGGATGCCTCTATTCAATATCATGAGATGATATTTATGCAGGTAACATGATAGTTATGTCATTAAGATATTAATATGGATTAACAGTTAAAGAACTATTTTTCAAATGTGATCAAAGTTATGATGAATCATATGAAAGTATGTTATTAATGATTCATCATATGATTATACTAGTATGTTAATTGTTCCTTTGACCTGAGATGTTATTGTCATTATTTGATATATATGCACATGATTCATATGGTGTATAAATACAGAATAATCATGTCTTGTATACAGTTTGATTATGTGTTGTTTATAATAAAATACGAATGATTGTCAATAGAAGACCCGTTAACTCAATATAAAAGATTTTAAGGTTTCTTTAATTTATCCAATTTCGAGTTCTTACTCGGATATTCATAAATATCTAAAATCAAAGTCTTTGACCAAACCATTTACAAGTTACACAAAAGAGTTCGTAATAACGAGTTCAGAGCGTATTGATCATTAATTCAAGTGGAGATTGAGTTTTAGGGTTTTGATATCTGCAAACCCTAATTTGGTTGAGATTAGACAAACAGAAGAAATGTATTCACATGAAATATGTAATCAAGTATAAAAGATTCAATGAAGACTTTCTTCATTTTGGTTTAGGGATTATGGCATATTTCTGGATATAAACCATAGTCATTGAATATTCAATAGTTTAAAACATGTTTGATTTAATCGATTTTGACTCACGACTAATATGAAAGTGAGTTTGAGAGGTCACAATCAAGTACTCGTGTTCATTCTTGCTTTAAGAGAGAGTAAATATTATCTGCAAGAGCATTAGTATACTTGGAGATAAGGTTAGACCAAAAAATGTAGTTAGATTACACATTGAATAGTTTAACAAATACGAGAGCTTGAGAAATTAACCCAATTATAACTTAGATTAAGTTATAACCTTTCATTAATATTTAGATATCAAAATAAATTTGATCAAAGTAAGTTTGATCGGACTTAGGACTATTTATCATATTTTTAAAATATGAGGACCTAACTGAAACTTTATAATTACTATTAAAAAGCTTGTTTGACAAGTTTTGGATCCTTTTGTCATTAATCATATTGATAAAGACAATCTAGTAATTAATGCTATATGTATAAATAGAGGTCTTTTTTTTTTTTGGATAACTTTTGTCATTTTTAGCAAAATAAGAAAAGAAAAAGCTCTCTCTTTCTAGAATTTTAACCAAGACAGGAAGGAACCTAGGATTTTGATTCTTGGAGATTTCAAGCTTTTGGAATTAAATTTTCATCAATCCTTGCAAAAAGTCTACGATATATACCTTGGTTTTGTGATTTTTGTCTTATTTCATATATATTATATGATTTATGTTCATAAACCCTAACAATGGTTTAATCATTATACCAATCCATCATAAAGTACTTAGTATTTATTATATTTGTTATTTACCAAATAAGTTACTTTTAAGTATTTATATCCACTTATGAGATATACATCTGTATATTCACCCTTTATATTTTAGTTTCAAGTAAATCAAGATTAGTGCAGTGAATCATATGGTGGTAAATGCATCAAAATTTAAAATGCTAAAGTATAACTCTATACTTGATTCATAGCTTTAGATTTTAAGTTAAATAGAGATTTTGTAAACAATTATATTATTTATGTGTTTTGAGTATTGAAAAATAATTTATGAAACTTCGTGGTTTGATTATCTTTATAATTTGAATATGCATCTCTCCTATGAAATATGTTTGAAAAATGTCTCAGAGAGACAGTAAATGTTATTATAATGTATATACTAGGATGAGATTTGAATTGTGGTTCATTATGATTTAGAGTATTTGAAATGGAGGAATTGAGAAGTTATAAAAGATATTGGTTTGTAAACATGTACCTTAACAACTTTAAAAGTTTCTGATATGTATTCTGAGGTTTAGGATGCATATTAACAGTCTATGACTATTGTCACGTGTTCGAGCTATTAAGTTGTTAATAATTTTATAATATTTATTTATGATTTGATCAAGTTAATACATGATTTAGCGTTTGATTTCATTATTATCATCAAAACTAGTTAGAATGGCTAAATTTTAATCTTTGTTGATGCATAAATGAGCTAAAACAGGATGGAAGCCTCTAAAAAATCAAATCACTCCTTGTTATTCTCTCTTGGTCTTGAATGAAAGATGAGAGCTTGAGTGAGTTTTTGTTTTTCAATTTTTATAAAAATGAAAAACCATATAATAATTAAAAATTTTGACTCTTTTTTAGTCTTATCATAATTACTTAAATATCCATGACTTTAAGGTTAAAGACATTTGTATCCTAAACTTGTCCAACAAGTTTCTTAATAGTAAAATCATGAAATAACAAAATTGTCCTTATTAAACATTTTAATACCAAACTTGCTTAAAGTTAATTAAACTAACTTTGACTAACTTTAATTAATTCTATTTATATTCTTTAATATTAACGAAATATTATAACTTATTTTAAGCTATAATCAAGTTAATTTATCAAGCTCTCGTATCTGTTAAACTATTTAACGTGTAAATAATTTATAAATTTTGATCGATTATTATCAAAGAGAATACTAGTCCTCTTAGTAGATAACAATTAATTCTCTCTCATATTTAAGAAGAAAACAAATGGTTTTGGTTATTATATCATGTTAGACAATAAAGTACATGTGTGAATTATCCAGATAATTGTTAATTATTAATTAGAATTATCAAAATTGTTTCCTACGTAAGTAGTTTTGACTGAGCATCAATACCATATAGTAAGCATATTGAATGTCCTCTAAAGATATTATGGGATAATATAAGTAGGCTGACAATATGTGTATTGTCAAAAAAGCATTAGTATAAATTTATAGTTTATAAACTATTTATCGAATATGATTAATCATCAATAACCTCATGGCATACATGTAGTCAATAATTTATCAATTAATTATACCAGTGTATGATATAGTTCTTTGACCTGAGATATCTAAATCGAACTTTGTATAAATACGTATAGTTTATATGATGTATAAGTACAAGACTAGTTATGTCTTATACAAGAAGTCAATTTAATTATACGTTGTTTATATAAAGTTTAATCAATGATCAAGACAGGATCTGTTAACTCATTTGATGGGATTAAGAGTTCCTTTGACTTTGTCCTAATTCGAGTTTCTATTTGATTATTAATTATTTAAATTAAAGTCTTTGATCAAAACTAAATAAAAGCCATATGAAGGAGTTTATAGTGGCATGTTTAAGACATAATGATCGACAATCCGTAAAAGATCAAATTTAGGGTATTGACATTCCATGAATCCTAATTTGATCAGAATATAACGATAGAGGGACATTACCCACATGGTACATACAATCAAGCAAGATTTGATGAAGAATTACTTTATTGTGAATTAGAAATTATAGCGTATTACTAGATGTTAACCATAGTCGATGAATTTTGAATTGTTCGGGTATGACTCACACTAATTCACTATAAACCTTCATGATCACACCAAAATCCTTATATATCAGGAAGCTATTTTTGAGAGAGAAAATTATTCATAACAGAGGCTAGCAGCATCCGGAATAATTAAAGACTGAATTAAATATATATATGAATATTTCTTTAAAGTGTTAAACAATTATGACAAATAAGTATATTTATAACTTATGGTAAGTTAATATCCTTGATTGTCATTTTGATAATTAACCGTGAGCTAATTGATAATTGTTACCATTGATTTGTAAAATTATTAAATTAAATGGTAATTATACTATTAATATGAATTTTAAAAATTCATATAAATATAATATTAATTAATTTGTTAATTAATATTATTAATTGTTTAATTTCTTTAATGATTAAGGAAATAAATAAGTGACAAAGGATAATTTGATAATTTCACAAATATTATGTATTTTTGTCATATTGATAATTGTTTAGAAGACCATTTAGTAAATGTCATTAATATTTTTTTAAATAATTATATTTATTAATTATTAATTATTTTTATGTTGATTATCTTTTCCTTAATAGTTAAGGAAAAGGATAATTATCAAATTATTCATTTTATTTTGGTTAAAAATGTTTTATTTTAGCAAATTACAATTGGTCTAAATATAGTAATTTGATTGCCTAACTTGTTGATAATTATCTATTCAAAAATATAAAAGAAAAAATGCAAAAATAGCTTGTCTTCTTCCTTGGAGTAAAATTTGGCCATAAGAGGAAGAAATAGAAAACTCTCTCACGGCTAAATTGTTTTTCCATCAAAATTTGCAAAGGAAAAAGGTTCCTTTACGCTTCCATGGTGTTTGGATGGTGTAGATTAAAGAGGGAATATATTTTTCTACATATAGTCAATGATTTGTCAATAGATTGTAATAGTGTGCGATATAATCTTTAGACCTGAGACGTTTAGAATCAAACTCTGTATGAAAGAGTATATTTTATATTGTATATACGTTCAGGGCTAATCATGCCTTGTACAAGAAGTTGGTTTGGGTATGCTTTGTTCATATAGATGTTCGATTGACAGTCAAGATAGGATTCGTTGACTCAACACTATGGATTGAGAGTGTTCGTTGACTCTGTCCTAGTTGAGTTCTTAAACGAATGTCAATATGATGTGCAGATTTTAAGTCTCTAACCAGAATGATCATGACATATGATCGACGATTCGTATAGACTTCGAGATTAGGGTTTTGACATTCCATGCATCCTAACTCGATCAGGATATAATAACGGAGGGATATTACCCACATATTACGTGTAATCATTGGAGGTTTGATGAAGACATTTCTTTATTGTGACTTAGGGACTATGGTGCGTAGCTAGACACTAACCATAGTATTGGGTATCGAAATATTCGAGACCGAACTGTTCGGAGTTAAAGTGTTTGACATTAGTTCAGGCTGAGTCACGGTGAACCTTCATGGTCCACCTAATTCCCTGAGCATTCTCATAAAGAGGGAGAAGATAAAATGTTATTGAGAGAGGGCTAACGACCTCATGATAACTTGAAATACTGATATATATATATATATATAGTATATGTATTTATTATTCTTTAAAGTGTTAAAGAAGTGATATATTGATATCACATAGTAATTTAATATAAACTATATGACTCAAAATGATAATATTGATTATCAAACATGTTAGAATGTGATTCTACGGTAAAATGATGAAAATTAGATTAAATTGTTAATTTAGTATAAAATAATCATTTTCCCCCTATGTAATACAAATCTGTAATTTAGTGTAAATTAAATGTACAAATTTGATAATTGTGATTATAAAATATATTAAAATATGATTTTAATAAAAATGATAAATTTCAAACTAAAGTGTTTAATTTAAAAAGAAATTATCATTTTACCTTTATGTATACATGGTGACCAAGGGCATTATGATAAATATACTATAATTTTAGATTTATAAGAATTCAAAAAATATATTAATATGTCTAAATATAAAATTCTTTAATGGTTAAAGAATTGGACAAGTATTAGAATTTATAAGGATATTATTTTGACACTTGGCATATATATATATATATATATATTAATTAATTAATTTTTTCTTGGTCAAAATTTTAAGCAAATTTGACTTGGGCTTATACATGTATTATGAGCTTGGATGTATCACATTAAAACACCATTATTTTATATATTTACTTAGATAAATATGAAAATATATAAATGGTGGAAATGAGTAAAAAATACATATTTTTGGGTCTCTTCTTCTCCAAAAATATGGGCAGCCATGGGAGGAGTTTGGGGAGAGTTTCAAGTAAGAAGAACTCATATTTTTGAGTTTAGTCTTCATCAAAAATGAAAGCTTGCAAGGTAAGCTCTCTAAACCCTCATTTAGCTTTGTTAAGGTGTAGATATGAATATGGTTGTAGTGTCACCGTATCCACGTCGGAGAGGGTTGTTGGCTAGATCCCTGCTTGTAGAGCTTTATCTCTAAATCCCTGCAAAACAATAACACACCAGGAGTCACGCCAAGAGGGATTCACGTCGGGAAAACTTTTAATCCTAAGTCAGATATGGTGAGAGAATATATGATAAATTTTGATAAGTAAATCAGAATAGAACGTAGGAAATGAAGTTCCTTTAGCAAGTGTGGAGAAGAGAAAATCGAAAGGGGAATTCTAATAAGAAGAATAGGTAAGAGGTCAAGCTCCTAAAATCTAAAGAACCCGCCCCGTCTTCACTGGAGAACCCCCTTTTATATAGTGCCCTGTTGATGTGACTAGGCATCGGAGAATGGAAATGATGGGACTCTAGTACCTTTGGGTAATGTGTAGTCGCATTCCATTAATGTTTCAACTGACATTTCTGTAAATTCGAGGCCTGTTGCTATCACATTGTCTGAAATGGACGGTGGATAGGACAGGTAGCTCCTAGGGCAGGGCATCTACTCCCATCATAAGGCCTGCTGTGTCAATGATCATTCTCATTTTTGATAGCGTGGGTGCATGACTAGGAGTTCTCTGGTCAGGGCCGTATGCATGCTAGTAAAAATGGGGGGGAACA
>JAVXUL010000006.1:757133-782114 GCA_035590515.1 Trichilia minutiflora | reverse complement strand
AGCATTTCCTCAGCTAGAATCCGAAGAGCAACACAATTTTTTGGGACCGTTCCTTCATTTACCTGGTAGATAAATAACTAGGGCATCAGTCATGCAGTAATCATCTAATATTTAAGCCTAACAGACAAAAACACGCTACCAATAAAGTAGAGGAATTGTCTCCTCTCCATATACGGCTTTAAAGATCAATGTGGACAGGAATAACAAGACATCAAAATGTAATTGTTTCGCCAAAAATACTAACATTTTACCATTAATGCTTAAAAATCTATCAATAACCTCAAATTACAACCTTACAACTTCGTAAATGAAGGAATCGATATTACAAAGTTGGATTAGTTCAATTAGGGAGGACAACAGGAAGTGAAGATTATACCATAATAAAATGTCAACTAAGTGTTAGTTTGTTCCATGTTTAATAGGAGAAAAGAAGAAAGGAATGTACGCATATAGTATAAACCCTTGGGCAAATTCTTCTCCTAGCATTCCCTTTTGACTCCACCACCTTTTTCATTTAGATTTATAGCCAGACATTTGTGCAAATTCTTTGAGCCACTACATATTGCAATTCTTTGAGCCGACATTTCAAATCTACTGACACTAGATGTGTCATTCCTAAGAGGCCTTGCATGTCTGACAACAAGGATTGTCCCTGATGTATCATTGAAGAATGAACCTTCAATGATGAAGAATGTGCGTTAACTTCTCCAGGTGGTAAGAAATAGCCCAGTATCACTCTAGATTATCATGTAGAAAGAGTGGACTAATAAGACACCTTAGATGATGTGACAAGGGGTGTCAATCATTAAGAAACTGAGAATTCCTCAACCTATTTCCCATCTTGATGTAGAGGGGCTACTCCCCAGATAATCTCTCACTCAAGTTGTAAAAGATTTTAGTTAAGGTGGGAGCAGATCTCCATTACAAATTAAGCACCTTCTACAAATATGGGATTACTGTGGTTTATCACGGCAAATATGCATTCTCTCTGCTTTAGGGATAGTGCATATCATTTTCATCACGTTGAGAGGAACAAAGGCTGAGTGTCTGTCCAAGGATGCCTTGTCTTGTTCATTGCGGGTGGAGCTATAAAGAGGACTGCAGGGGAACTGCCAAATTTTGCCTCAGTTAAAATAGTTAAAGATCTGACTCCACAGATATAATAATTTGGCATCATAGATCTAAGACCTAGAATTATGGCCTCTCCAAGATTTATTTCTATCTTTTCTCCTTAAATGTAAAGAGTTTGGCTTCATCCTTGTAGCTTTCAAATGAAACGATCTGTTATGCCACATCATATAGATTCTTCTATCAAATATTACAACCACATTGCTATAAATACCCCAGTGCTTCTCATTGCATGAAGACCATTTTTCATCACATTTCAGATCTGCTATCAGCCCCAACACCCCCACGATTCACTGTCTGCTCCAAAAACTTTTGATTCGCTTATAATTTCCTTGAACGATAATCCAGAACAGTTTTTCCTTTCTTAATTAAGCAACAAGAACTACAAAAAGCAATTGAAGTTTGAGATTCAGATTTTGCAGTTTGATATGTTTTGCTTTTGAAAGATTCCAGAGTGATATAAATGATATAGAATATTTCATAATAACTCTCCTCCAATGAGTGTTTGTAGAGCTTATGGACATTCAAGTGCTTCAATATGTATACAATGCAAGATCACCCAGGAACATGAGAAGAGACAAATAGACTTTAAAATTGTTGAGATGACCTTTCAATTTACTCTACAACAACCTTATCACCCTTGAACTTTGCGGTTCCTTTGACATTTGTAAACTTAAATAATTTTACAAGAAAGTGCAGAACAATTGTAGGCTATCTAGCAAAGTCGACAGATACACATATCCACTCAATCTCTTTAATTTAAGTGATGAGCTAAGTTCAAACCTTTTCCAACGAATTATCCTTCAAGTATGCTAAGGGCTCCTAGACTAACCTAGTCATGCCTATTAATTTCAAATTGTATCCCAATTCTCTGATGTAGTTAACTACAAAAAACCAATAAATATGAGAAATTTGAAGAGTATAGCTTCAATTTGTGAAAGAAAAGGGATGGACTCACTTGTTCCAAAGCTTCAGCCAAATCATCTCTCGTTGGCGCATCAGGATCTTCGATTCCCAACAATCTCCTTCTCTCAACCTCTCTTGCGTCCTCAATCATTACGGTAAGCTTCACCTACACCACAGATGAAGGTCATATTCATATACCCCATTCAACAATGCTACATAGTTAAAATCAAATGACCAGATGGATGTAATTTGTAAATACAAGCAAGCGCAAGATTGAAACATAAAGTTAATACTTACTTCACTGAAGAGCATATCACGGTTTTTCCTAAGAAGTTCCAGAACTATTTTAATCTTCCCAATGTATTCCAAATCTTCTGGGGTTGGTTCTTCTTCTTCTTCTTCTTCTTCTTCTTCTTCCCCTTCCTCTATCTGTTCATTTTCAGGAGAGACAAGCTGTTCAGTTTCTTCTTTACCAACCAAAACAACAACCCTTTTACTATTCCTTCCATTAAAACAAAGACAAAGCTTGGAAGCACTAGATGTTCTAGCAGTAAAGAGGGAATGGTCATGATTATGGTTACTGTGGTGGAAGAAGATGGATGAAGCAAGGGGCAGTTGCAGAAAAGTAGCTGCCATTTTATTATAATTGATTTTTAATATAGCTTTTGCATTTCCTTCACCAAAACAAGAATTTGCCAGATGAGCAGTTGCTCAGTAATTCTCTTTCTCTGTTGGTTTTCCAATTCTTACCACTAGTTCTTCGTTTGTATGGTTTATCTTGCTTCATGCAACAGATAGGGGACTTATTTGTTGTCATTATTATATTACATTGCATTCTATATTTCTATATCATTAATCCACACATATGTCATATGGGTATGAGGATGGTTACGGCCCATGGGCCGGCTTGATTATTTTGAAATACATATGTAAGTGCTGGCAGGGGTGATAATATTTCCAACCCACTACTATTTATGTAATAACACTTCTTTCTTTTTCTTTTTTTTTTATATCCACGGTATTTAATCAAGTATAAGATCAGTGTATTTTTAATAACGAGATCTCGTAAATTATTTGATAATTATCTTAAATTATAAGGATATACATTAAGATCACACGCTATGATATTAAATATAGGATAAAATCCTGATTTAATCTTTTTAATATTTCAATAAAAAAAATCTTAAACCTGCAAGCTAACCTTATACAGTAATACCAAGTAATAACACACCATACTAAAAATTTTATAATTACAAATTTATTTTATTTGAAATAATTAAAAATAAATAGATATTAGCAAAATTATTATTTATATTAATTTTAAAAAAAAATTATGGCACATAAATTTTAATTTTTTATACAACATGAATCCTATCTTAAATTAAAAAAATATATATTTAATTATGATTATGTAATTTTCTATTTTACTTTAATTATGATTAGTTAACTTTAAATTAAATAATAAGCATCCTATGCAATTATACTTTTTAATTTTCCAAAAAATTAATCTGATTGAAAATGTTTTTAAATGTTTTCATTATTTTCAAACTAACAATAACATCCCTTCAACATTTGATTTTGATCAAAAACATATTTTACCAACATGGGCTATAGATCTAACACCCGTTTTAAATATTTGCAAAGGCTTAGTATGTGGAGGCCCATATATCCTAAGCCCATTTTTAGTCCAATAGATTTTGAAATTTGATTAAAAATATTTAAAATGGTTGTAACTTCTAAAATTTTAACTGTTATGGGATGAAATTATTAAATATCAGTTGTAACTTTTACTATGAGAAGTAATAGTAATTGTATTTTTTATTTTTAAATTTATTTAAATAAAAATAATTTTTGTTATGAGATTTTTCTATTTCTTAATTTTTAAAGTAAGTGTGAACTAGTATAAAATTTTTAAAAAAAAAAAAGCCTAAATTCAAAGATCAAAATAAATTTGAACATAAAATTTTAATTTTAATACTATGTTAGATTAATTTTTAAATTGGAAAAAATAATTAAAATAAAAAATGTTACTATCTCAAACTTTCTCCTCCTTTCTTCATCATAACCTTTAATTTTTCCTACGTTTGAAAAGGAGAAAACAAATTATACCTAAGCAATATGGATGGTTGGGATGAGATCGATGTGGAAGGAAAATATTACAGAATAAAGGTAGAATTCTTTGTTCCTTTATCAGTAATGTAGAATAATAACGAAATCTTTCTCCTCAGAGCTCAGATCAAAATGAGTGACGTGTATCAAGTTCTTGCTTCTTGGAAAAAGAAAGCAAAGCAAAGAATGCAAAGGCAGTAGCAATAACAACAGGAACAGAGAGACAGGAAAAAGAGGATATCTTACCTAATATTCTTCTTTCTTTTTCTTTTTTTTATAAAATAATATAATATTATAATCTATTGATATAATATCATATATTTATTAAAAATAGGAGTTTAAATAGTATAATTAAAATTTTATTTTAGAATTTACATCTACATTGTAAACAAGATTTATACAAAAACTCTTAAGGAATATGATTTGATAGATAAATACATGTTGAACGATTACTTTTACGTTGATCTCGTATTTGAATTTATGACAGAGTATATTCTTTATAAGAGTTTGGGATAATTAAGAGATTTTAATCAATTATTTGATATATTAAATAATTATATCTAATATTAATTTCGTATTTGACTGGACCTTATAATTTAAATATCATAGAAGTAAGTGTTTTTTATTGTATATAAAAAAAATATATACTAATAATTAAAAAAAAATCTACAGACAAAATTATATATATGTACAGAGGTAAAAACCAAAATATCCATCAAATATTTGTTCTTCTAAGCAACCCATAACACTGGAAATTGCAGGAGAACCACACCCTTGGGTAGCTTGGACACCACAAATTCATAAAAGAAATAAAGTTAGAAGCAGCATGTATGCAGCAAACATTTTGATCATTACAGAGATTTGATCTCTTTTTGTTATTCGATCAGAGAATTTTAGCGTACGAATTTTATCTTCCAACTACGCAATATTTGATCTCTCTGTCTGTAGCTAGCCTACCTGGTGCAGCTTTATAATTTGTAGTACCAGTACTACATATTACAAATGGAACCCAAAATATTCCATTGACATTACCATCAGTAATGTCAATGGTAATGCAACATTACGTACGAATAAAAAATAAAATCTTTATTTATTTTTGTTTTGTTTTGTTTTCACTCTTCATCGTTATTTTATTTCTCTGTTACTTTTACGTATCATTATCAACGTAACCCTTATATGGAAATGTAAGCAATCTTTTTTTGAAGTATTCGATATGTTTTAAGATCTTTTCTCTTTCTTTATGGAACGACAAATCTCACTTTAATGCTCAAATGCTCATGCCTTGTTTTATATACGCTTTCTCGACTTTTTCTTTTTTTCAGAAAACTAATATTACAATCAGATATGAGATGATATTTATACAATCAGATGTAAATCGACAGTATATAATATTAAGAATATGATATAACCAATATATATATACACTGCTATTTTTGGGCAATCATCTATAGTTATCATAATAATTTTCAAATTAATTCTACAAAATAATATACATTCTCAACTTTAATGTGAATGTTCTGTTTTGTTTTGTTTTGTTTTATATGCTTCCTCCATTGTTATGTTCTCCACAAAGAAAAAGCTAGCTATATACTTTATGTATCCTGAATTTCATTTGTCCAACAACATTATGATCACTCTAGTCTTTAACATAATTTGAGCGATATTGTCACATAACATCATTCGACTAATCAAGATTTTACCGAAAGTTTTATTAAAATATATATATATGCTTATTAAATTTAGGATTCTTTAATTGGATGCATGCATATATATAAAGTTGATGTATTAATTAAGGAGATCTTTAAGATGATTTTGTTTATCTTCATGGGTAAGGGGTGGAGCATGCAAATCAATCAAAATGGAAGTGGGTGCTAGCTTTTTATTTTTTATGGGTTTTTTTAAAACAAATTTCATTACTTTGTAAAACTCAATCAAAACCCCCGACAAACATCAAACATACAACTAATATCAACAAATCATTGTTATGTAATAAACTATTCAAATTCGACAAAATTTGCTTTAGTTGACTTTATATTATCACTGGCTGCAGCTGGGAAATTTTAGTTCATCATCATTAAAAGTTAAAACATAAATATTTTATTTTTATATTATTGATGGGTGTTCTAAACATTAAAGAAGAAAAAGCATTAAAGAGGCGTTACTTTCTTTAGTAGGATCGTTATTGTAATCTAAAATTAATATTATATGTAAAGCAGAAAGGTTATCGTGATCAATAACTTAACTCTTGTATATCGTATCAATACTTTAGGATAATTTAAGTATCATTATTCAAATTAGTTTTAGTTTTGTAAAATAAAATAATATATAGATATAGATATAAAATGTATTCATTTATTGTATTTTAAAAAATTGAAATATGCATAAAAATATATTAAAAAATGTTAAAGATATAAACTCTTATGCGCATTTTATTTATATCTTTTTTAAATAATTGAGTTCGACAAGCGAGCAACTTGAATTATTAAAATAAAGTTAAATAAAACAAAATTAATATGCTAATAATGTTGTATTGTTGCTCCATTTTTATATTATTTATTTTAATGTGGCAATGTATAACATTGTTTTATTAATTTATACATAGATTGGTATAAGTAAATGTCAATACTTTTAATTGTGAGATCCAACGTGACAATCAACAAAGTCTTTGAAATTTGACCTATTATCCAAAACATACCTTAAGGATATGTAAGGTATTTATGATATCTTTTTTTATATATACGTGAGAAACCCTAATCTATCGATCCGAGTATAAATACCAGCTGAACTGATCTGCCGTCACTTGTCAGAAGGATAATTCAGATAAAACTTATGGCCTGATCTCCTAGGCGTTTTAATAAGAAAAATACTAATGGTAGGAAACGAACCTGAGACACAAAACCCACATAAATTGATCTATGATACCTATTCTCAATATATCAATAAATAATTTTACTTTTCAAATATTTATCTTAAACAATTCAAAATTCGATCATCTCATATCATTAATATCCCAATCATTTCAGAAATCCAAAATCTTTCCTAAATCATCATCCTTTTAATTTAAATATATACATCATAACAATATCAATTTATTTCTCTAAGACATTTGAAACCATAGTTTTATAAGAAAATAAACATCCAATTTATAAAAATATGTACAACCTATAGTATTATAATTTCTTTTATAATCTTATAAACAAATATTTAACACAAATATTTTAAACATCTTAAATGGACTCAAATCTATAGGCTATGAGTCGAATATAAAAATATACCTAAAAATCTCTAAGTCTTTATGCAATCACTACCACTTTAATCATTCAACTATCTTCAAGTTTACCTACAACTAAAATATGAGGGAGGTGAGTATATAATCATTTACTCCATGGGTGGATATAAATATATAAAAGTATTAAAATTAATAATTTTAATAACAAAGTTTGAAACAAAACCGTTTATAGAAAACATGTAAAACCTTTAAGTCACTTCAAGTTGATGACCTATTTATATAAAATCATTAGGCTTTGCCTTCTTCCTTAGTGATTATTCTAGCCAAGAACAATATCAAAAGCTCAATTAGAGAACTTAAAAATCCCAGATATCCATTGGTTATTGGAAATCCTAAGTTGTCACAAATCCTAGCTTTTTACCAAGCTTAAATCTTACCTAAATCCAATAATGTAGGTTAAAAATTAGTTAAAAGGATGTTTGATTGTGTGTGATTTGGAGTGAAAATCTTGAAATTAATTGGTGGGATTTGTAAGAAATACGTGAGGTTTGGTCAGACTCTTAAAGAGAAACAGAGAGCTTAAAAACGAAGAAGAAAGATAGAGATGGAGGAGATCTTGCCTGTTACCTTTATTTATAATGTCGTGCACATTATCATCTTACTTTTGAAGAATTAAAGGTAGGAAGGTTTCAAAAATGGACACAATAGATAATTTATGGGTAAAATATTTTGTATTTCGTGCCAAATCTAGGTTGATGCCTGATTTTTCTAAAAAATATCAATACATTGGCTCCTTATATCGATACTTCTATTTTAAGTGTCGATACCTTATCTTAATGTGTCGATCTGGTTGTGTTCGTAATTTTTTCTACCAACTCTCTGGATTTGATACCCTTTTTCTTAATTTCAAAAGTATTGATACTTTTACTTAAATGTATTGACACTTTAATCCAAATGTTGATACTTCCTTTAAAAGTTTCGATCTAATTAAACTGGTAATTATTTTCTAACTCTCTATAACTCGCTCATGAGTATTGATACTAAGTTTTACTTTG
Organism: Trichilia minutiflora; assembly: GCA_035590515.1. Taxonomy (NCBI): domain Eukaryota; kingdom Viridiplantae; phylum Streptophyta; class Magnoliopsida; order Sapindales; family Meliaceae; genus Trichilia; species Trichilia minutiflora. The sequence continues at coordinate 773,687 of JAVXUL010000006.1, read as the reverse complement.
AATGTATTGACACTTTCTTCCAAGTGTCGATACTTTTCTTCAGTAATATTGACCCTCTCTTTACTCATCACTAAGTGTCTATACATAGTTCTTTAGTATCAATCATTTCTTCTCAAAGTATCATTCCCTCAATATACCTAAACACATCAACCTCTCTTCTCATAGTATCAACACTTCCTTTGAAGGTGTCGATATTTTCTTTACTTATATCGATAGAACCTTTCGTCTGAATTACTATATTTAACATCTTAAATTCTCATCCATATCAATTTATATTTTCAAATTAAACCTTTAGTCTCAATGTGGTATTCACTAGTTACTAATTATATATGCACATAAACAATTATATCAATGATAAAAAAATAACTATATTTCCCTTAAACTCAAAAAACAAATGTTACCATAGCAATACTCAAATACATAAAACTATTAACTAGATAAAATCCAAGTGTTTATAAGTTTTTGACATGTTTAAAAAACACATGATATATTTTACTCCTAGATAAATTTAAGAATAATGTTAGATATCTCAAAACTCATCTAAAGAAAAAAAAGAGTATATGTTTCAAATTATTTCGTATTTATGTATAATAAATCATTTTTAAAATTTTTAAAATTCATTATATAATTGATACTCATTTATCCATCATTAGACGTTTGTTGCAGAAAGATAAATTGAACATTGAATAATGTTATATGTACAAAGTCATTAATTCATATATTATATATGAGAGTGTAATATTAATATATTCTATGTCTTTATAAGTGTAAAAGAAATTTTTATGGAAATAATAAAATAAAATATACGAGGTACATAATGACAGTATAACATTACTATATCATTGTATAAGAATTTGTACTTTAATATTATTATTTAATGTTACATATCATAAAAAAAATTAACTATGTTCATCGTAATAATCTAATTTTATTCTTAAAAATATTGATCTTTTTAAAAAAAAAAAAAACTGTAGTTGAAAGGGAATTATCAATAAAGACTTGCATTATTTTATATGCTTAATTATTTCGTTTTTTTTCTTTTTAAAATAAAACCTTTTTTCTACTAGGTGACAAGTTAAAAACAAAATAGCATAAAGATGGTAAGAGTGACTGGACACCCATTTGTGTCTTCTTTATATTAATATTAACATTTATCCAAATAAATATTTAATAAACAAATACAAAAAAAAAAAAAAAATTAATCATGCATGCAAGCCCCACGTACTCATGATTTACGTGTAAATTTCATTTTCTTATTCTTTTATAAGTTGTTTATAATAACTAACAAACTAACATTATATACACAAATTTTTATATAAACTCAATTATATAAATTAATATAACAATATTATTATATTATTATTATTATTTTATATTTTAAAAAAATAAAAAAAAAATTATAAAATATATGTAAAAATAAAACAAGTGTATTATATCAATTATTACATTAATTTATATACCAAAGTTTATGTGAAAAACATGCATCCAACATTAATCAGTATCAGAAAAGTTTACAATAAGATGGAGTTGAATTTTTTTTTTCTTTCAATTCATATAGCGTCCTCTGGATTATAATTTTTTCTTTTCAAATTCTCTTGACATTATGACATAATAATCTTAAATAAATAAAAAAAAGGTTAATTAAAATACAATTAAAAGGAAGATCCAACTTTTCTACCCTGGGAAGGAAGATCCCACCTCTCTCTTTAATTTTATTATAATTTAATCAAGTTTAAAAATATAAAGTGACCCACCACTTTCAATAAAGAAGAGTTTTAAAACCCAAACAAAACAAAAAGAAGCCCATCAATATAATATGAAACTTGTTTTTTTCTTAAAAATAAAAGATATTATTATGAAAATTGCTTAATCAAAATCCATATAAATGCCTTGTTACATCATCGATGATTAATTAATTAGGTACACATATTAATTTTATTTTAATTTTTCTGCTTAATTTTTGTTTTATATGCATACATTTTCTTGTTTGATGGATTTCTTAGATTTTGGTTGCTGGCTATGGAAAGAATAATTTACTTAGCTTGATCTTTAATTATTTTTATTGATTTATTTAAAGTCAAGATAGTTAGAAAAAGTAGCAAATTCCAAACGAAAACTGTATGCAAATGATACGATAATAAGTTATAATTAAATACTAAAAATTAGTTCTTATAAGATTTGAGCTAATATTATTAATAATATTATTTATTTTGATTTAATTTTTAGAGTCGTATATTTTTATTCTTAATAATGAGTAAACACTCATTTCAAAATGTCTCGTTAATAAATTAATTTCATTTTTATATATTCAGTAACTTTTTATCCCATAATTTTGTTTTTGACAATAAGTTACATCCATCTGATAAAGTTTCGATAATAATTTAATTCTATTTTTACATATATATATATATATATATATATATATATATATATCTATCTTAGTCAATTTCTTTTCTATTCCAATATAAGACTCAATTCGTTCCTAACTCTAATTATCCTTAAACCTATCATAAATTGTTTTTTACTGAAGTCTCTTACTCAAACGTTACTCTCCAATCTTTAAGATCGGTTATTATAGACCCATTAATTTTTGTCTAACTCGTCCTCAAATTTATATCATCATATTGAAAAGAGAGTTGATTTTAATATCGAATTATAATAACTAGACAAATATTATTAACAATATTATTATTAATCTTTAAGATGTATAATTTTATTCTTGACAATAGATTAATATTTATCCTAAAAAATTTAGAAAATAACTTAGTTTTATTTTTATATATACGGTCCAATATGAACGGTTCCTTATTTAGATCGGTTGTTCCAAAACCATTTTCAATCGTTTTAGACTGAATCGTTATAATATTTATTATAAATTAAAATAATTTTGATATTTGCATTATTATATTTGAATAAGGATTTTGCTAAGGTATACTTTTAGCGTCCTTAAGATTTTTATATTTATTATGGGTTTTGTTACATAGTATTTTAAGAATTCTATATTTGACATGCTATATTTTTTAATGTATAACAATTTATTATTAATTATTATATTGAAAATAAAAATTATTATAAATAATGATTTTAATATAATAAAAAATATAACTTATCAAATATAAAAATTTTAACAAAGGATTAAAGGACATATGTTAACAAAACACTTTAAATAATAATAAACAATTTATTATTTATTCACGGATTTAGTCTTACAAATCCATCGTATGTGTTTATATGACATTTTACAGTTGAATAAATGAACATAAAAAAAAAAGGTCAATATAATAAATAAAAATATAGAAAGGGGAGAAAATTCTGAAGATTTGATTATGTTTTTTAACACCAATCTTTAATACTCTTATGTACTAAATTGCTAGATGATTAATGATTAAATTCCTATCTTAACGTTGAGAGAGGGAGATAAATACCAGCATAATAAATGGTGTCAATATCATATTTTAACTTCTGCATCCCTTGAAAATATATACATACATAAATATTATGCCAGCATAATAAATGGCTATGGCTCAATCTAGCAAATCTAATGGAATGGATAATATTTTTATTTTAATTTTTAATTTAAACCATTTAACTTCGCTTTAATCAAGAATTGATAATGATAATCATTAGTTATGGTATTGATAGCATGAATTGGCAATGATTTCAAACTCTTATCATATCTCCAATATCCCCCCTTCAGATTATCTCACTCTATATAATTAATTTAGATAAGATTACAAGTAATAATAATAAAACAACAAAATTATAATATTTATATAATTAATTAATATAAAATATATAATATTATTCATCATCATTATCACAATGACACATCGTCAATCAAACTGAACTATCGGCTGATGTTACAATCTGAGCCAACTCCATTCCTTGATCATCTTTCTCCTCTAATTTCTCTTTTTCGTTTCCTTTTTTAATTCCTGGGTTTTGTTTTTCTTCCTTCATTTTCACATATATCCCATAAACGTAAGAACAGAAACCCCAAGCGCATAGCACAGTCGACACAGCCTTCACGCCGCCAAAGCTGTCTCCGTAAACCGCCACTCCTCCGATCACATTCAGAGTAAGAATTGCAGTCATGCAGATTCCTCCAGTAATGGAAGATGTTAAAAAAACCAACCCTGCTGTACCCATAAAACAAAGCTGCCATGTAACGACATTTCCAAATACTGTAAACCAGTAAATTGTTGACCCTTTATCAAAAACCGTGTCACTCTCTCTCTTCATCTCCGAATATCCGCCGTCCGATGCCATCCCGACGGTGGCTAACACCGTCGCTGCTATCTCCATCACCAGCTGCATTTCCATCACCATTGCGTAGCAATAAACTTTCTTGTATATCATCTCCATGATTGGTAGATATAAAGCAAATAACAGGCCAGCACCAATAGTACAGAAAAATCCTATGAAGTATTTGGATTTGGGTAAGTCTGGGGACTTATCGTGCTTTGAAGCTAGGGCTAAAAGCACAGAACTTAAGGTTAGAAGGATAACGCAGTTGAGATTTGAGAAGGTTATTCTTTGTTTAACGATGATTGCAGAGAAAATGAGGTTGAAGACGAGCTGTGATGATAAGAGAAGAGCAGATGTTGAGACGGGTAAATAAGAGTTTCCCCAAGAGAAGAGAAGGTTATTCACACCCAATAGAAGGCCAACAAAGACGGATAAAGTGAAGATTTTGGTTGTGAACTGAGAAAATGGTGGTCTTTGTGTGCATTTGAAGAGATAATAAGGGAGATAAATAGGGAAGAGAAGGAGAGGAAAACCAGAACATTGAACCCATGTAGAAACCCATCTGCTTGATCCTCTGTGAATGAAGTAATACTTTGAGACCAAACTTGAAGAGACTGAACCAACAAAGAGACAGACATAGTTTACAGCCAAAAGAAGAAGATAACTCTTGCTTGTGTCGGTCTTTTGATCTTCTTCTTGTTGTTCATGCAATTGGGTCGATGTATTTGTTCCCGTTGTGTTGTTCATTATATATAGCGATGTGAAGAGGAAGAAGAGGATTGATAGATTAATTTAGGTGCTGTGGTGGTTATTCTTTTCTGGCTTCCATTTCAATGGTTTTATAAAGAAGACTAATTGTCGTTTTTGAAGAATTTGGTGGTGGGGTTTTGTTGTTGTACTGAGAGTAAGCATTAATAAACTAAAAGAAGTAAAAAAAGGAAATTGAAATTAAGGAAGCGAGAATCTGTTTATTCGAAGATGGATGGATGGATGGATGATGGGCTTTCTCTCTCTTTTAATACATTTACATAGTGCTTATATACTTCTTTTCGTAAACTTTAAGATCTCGGGTTCAAATTCTACTCATATACTGAAATGACTTCTGTGGAGGGTTATATCTGTAAAACTACTTGTGGGTTTCTAAGCCTTTCGGATGATAAGACAAAAGAAAGAGAGAAATGTTGGTGCTGGTGATTTGTAATTGGTTTCATTTGGCAGTTTGAGTTAGAATTTGCCTAATTAAATTAAATATTTGGAATTCGCTGACACCAAAATTTACCAGCACACACACACACACACACAAACACACACATATATATATATATATATATATTAATTTATTTAATTTTAAATAAATATTAAGTAATTATCACATAAAAAGATAAATCAAATAAAATTTATGTATTAACTATTTAGATATTTTAATAAAAAAATCTTAAAAATTTAAATTTAAAATCTAAAATAATTATAAAGATAATCATCATCACTTATAAATTCTTATCAACAAATTATTAATAAATTACTGTAAAAAATTTAACATATTATCTAGTTGTCAATAAGTTGATACTGACGTCCAATGGAGTTAACCTATTGATCTGATCATATGGTTTTTGTTTTTTCATTCTTAGTCATTTTAAATGTACGACGTAATATGATATGAATCCAACCCACAATGTGATAAAGAATATCTATATAAACTAACTGCAGGTAGAAACTTGATCATGGACCATAGTAAGTATAAATAAAACTGTATGATATGATGATGATGATGATGATGATGATGATAATGATGATGGGACCTGGATGTATATTGTACATAGTAAATAGGAATATTGGAAAGGGAAAGAAGGCAGAGTGAGTCGGGGATATGTAGCCAAATGTCATGGGTATATTACAGATGTATAGAGCACAGAGAGACTTTATGAATTTTGCAACGTCTGCTTTCACATATTACAATTTTATGAATTTTGCAACGGTTGCTTTCATAGATTACAAATGGCAACCATTTCTATTGCAGCAGTTTCAGTTTTCAGTACCCTTTAAACTTTCTAGCTAATAATTATGACCTATCCACCGTATCCATTGCCAAATTCATATTCAACTTCAAACCCCATTCTAGGATTCCATTCTTTTTCTTAATTATTAATAAACTATATCATCTTTTATAAATAATAAAGTGACAAAATTAGCCCTAACATATCTCGAGCAATGATGATATCTAGAGATATATAAAATAGTTAATCAATAATATTAATTTTAAGTGATTTAGAAAGTGACTCAATCAAAGGAGCCAATAATTCTACTGGCTGGCATATTTATGATTGATACAAATTTTTTATAAATTAATATAATAATATTATATAATTATCACATATCTTATATTTTAAACATCCACATTATAACACATTAATTTATATATATATATATATATATATATATAAAACATTATTATTCTTTAAAAAATTATAATTAATACATATAAAGAAAAATCATTCACACAAATATTATCATTTAAGTTTAATCTTCTTTTATAGATGCTTAGTATAAAATCGGTAGTTTTTTAATAAATATATTTTTTTAATTCTAATTAATGTAAACTTTTTTTTTAGGTCATAAAATTCAATTTCATCTACTCAATTCATGGCATCCAGTTAAATAAAAGATTAAACTTATCATAATATTCAATTAATTCAGAGATCATCCAAAAATGTAAAAGCAGAACTAATAAAATTTAGACATCTCACCTTTAATGTTTTAATAAAATATAATTCCTAAAATTTGAATGCGGGATTGATGCTAAATTGTTATCCAATGTATTCTATCATAGTATCACAGCTTGAGGGAATCTAATTAATGTAAACAGCTAAAATTAAACAATATATCCCAAGATTAGAACATAAATATGGGCATCTAGCGAAGGCAAGGCTGGATTACCATTTTAATTCTTTGGGCAACACAACTTTAAAGGGAAAGGCCAGTGATGAATTAAATTCATAATCTAAAAAAGATTATGGTGGTTGTGATTTCTACTTATATTTGGAATGATGTATAGATAATGGGTATTGATAATTTTGTCTATTTTTGTATAAATTAATTTATGGGACACTCCCAACCATTTTCAAATTTTACTTGCTTATCATTATCACTCATCTATTAAATATGTGTACAAATGGCACTTATTCAACTTGTATTATTAATTTATGTACTATAAGAAATGAAGAAAGAAGTTGGGAAGTTCTAAATTTGGCGCATATATACATAGCCCAAGGTTTCACTGTTCATTTTTTACTGTGTTCATTACTATTCGGTGCATGCAATATTGGAGTCCTTTTTTAACTTTTATTTTGCCTATTGTGGCAACAAAAGGATCATAGCATGATATTACTTATTTTTACTTTAATTTAAAATTTTTTTTAACTATATATAGGTGAAGTACCATTGACTTAAAATTTTTATACTTAAATTTCGGTACAAATTTTAATTATTAATTTACATAATTCAATGATAGATATAAATATTGGGTTGTCAACATTAAATATAATTTTATAATTTTATATTTTAATTATTGAATTATATAAATTTAATGTAGAATTTTAAATTGAGAGAACTCAACTATATAAATATATAATAAATTTTACTAAGGAGTGTCTTTAGAGTAGTTGTTAAGGTTTTTATATTTATTATTTATAGTAATTTTTTATATTTAATATAGTAATTAATAATAAATTTTAATATATTAACAAATATAACTTAGACCAATTCAATTAACGTCTCGATAGTTTAAAATTATATATATATATATATATATATATATTCTATCATTCCATATTCTCTTCAAATTCTTTAAAGAAACAAAGGAAGTATAAAATTGGCCTTCGATTAATTTTCCGTCTTAATTTTGTGGTAATCCAAGTGCTATTATATATACAAATCAATTGGCAATTGGTAAGTCCAAACTTGAAGGGATTGAAATCGCTATACGTTAATATTATATATTTTTCTTGTAAAAAAGCTAATACTAAAGATTTTATTTTAAATAATTGCTAAATAAATAATTTAATTAATTAATTAAAATCTATTATTTTAAATAAAAAAATATTTAGTAGTCAAACAATAATCATTTTTTGAATCCAAATATATCAATTATGAACTCAATATGTACAATGATTGTGAATCTATGACTGTATTTTCAGTGAAACGAGGATAATTAGAAAACTCGTCGGGTCATGCAGAAATGAACCTAAAAGGCCTAATCGAACAGGGTATAAGCCCAATGTGACTTCTACCGGCTTTTTGGCGGGAAAGCTATGGTTTTTTTCCCGCCACAAAGTGACCCAAAAGGTAGGGACTGAATCGGTGTTCGCTTGCAGTTGAAAATTAGGTTTTCCATCCAGTGAGGTGACTTCTGAAAGATCAAGCAAAAATGGAGGCATTTGGTGGATACTTGGTGGACGAGAAAGCCGTCAGGGTAGAGAACATTTTCTTGGAATTTCTAAAGAGGTTGGTTTGTGTTTCTTCATTTTACAATTGTTAATTATTATCTTATGGGATTTGATTCCGATTTTTTGTTCAAATTATTATGTGGGCAGTTTTCGATTGGATGGAAACAGGGGCGGGGAAGCATATTACGAGGCTGAAATTGAGGTTATGAGATCATGCGAGTCAACCACCATGTTCATCGATTTCTCTCACGTTATGCTTTATAACGACCTTCTTCAAAAAGCCATTGCTGACGAGTATCTAAGGTTCTTTCTCTTTTTCTGTAATTCATTGATTATGATTATGCTTATGATTTAAAGTTTTCGATTTTGATAATGGTTGTTTTTTGGGTTTGGGATTTTGATTGTCGTAGATTTGAGCCTTATTTAAAGAATGCTTGCAAGAGGTTTGTGATGGAGCAAAACCCGACTTTCATTTCTGATGATAATCCCAACAAGGATATAAATGTAGCTTTCTTCAACATCCCTTTTTCCAAGAGGTACTTTTTATTTTTCTTTTCATAATCTTAGTAATTACAATGTCATGTTCAATTTTATTAGTTAGGCGAAGAATGGGATGGATGAATTCAGTTTGTGTTCATTTCTCTTTGTGGAGCCATTGATAGCTTAATAAGCTTTATATACCTAAATTAGGTCAGTTATAAACTGTGGATATATATTTGTACTTGAGCACAGATTGAGAGAATTAACCACATCAGAAATTGGGAGATTGGTGTCAGTTACAGGAGTGGTGACTCGAACTAGTGAAGTTCGACCTGAGCTTCTCCAAGGGACTTTTAAATGCTTGGAATGTGGTGGTGTCATTAAGAATGTTGAGCAGCAATTCAAATACACTGAGGTTCGTCTGCTTGTGTATTTATGCATCTACCTGCTTCTTTCTTTATACCTTTTTTCTTATTTATTTTTTTTATGCATAATTATATCTCCACCCCACCTGCGACAGATTCAAACTCGATTGGAAAAACAAACACAAATGGCTATTATTAGTGATTTCAGAGTTTAATCTCTATTGTATGGGCGAATTTTTAATGCCTGAAAATGATTATTGTGTTTTTGAATTTTTTGGGTTTCAGCCTACAATCTGTGTGAATGCAACTTGTGCAAATAGAACAAAATGGGCATTGCTTCGTCAAGATAGCAAGTTTGCGGATTGGCAGAGGGTGAGAATGCAGGAGACTTCCAAAGAGATTCCTGCTGGATCCTTACCCAGATCATTGGATGTTATCCTTCGCCATGACATTGTTGAGCAGGCTAGAGCTGGAGACACGTAAGATCAGAGTCTCACCTGGATCCCCATTGAGTTCTTTTTTTTAAAATATTTTTTAAGAGGGTTTAATGTTAGCTTTTTCCATCTTGCTTATAGAGTATCAAATAATTGCTTGTGGCTCATTAATGTGGTTCAATTTGTTTGCATTAACAGGGTTGTTTTCACGGGTACTGTGGTGGTCATACCAGACATATTGGCATTGGCCTCTCCTGGGGAGAGAGCAGAATGCCGTCGAGAAGCTACTCAGCGCAAGGGTTCTGCTGTTGGACATGAAGGTGTGAGAGGTCTTCGAGCATTGGGAGTTAGAGATCTCTCCTACCGCCTTGCTTTCATTGCGAACTCAGTTCAGGTTGGTTAATGGAGTGGCTTATTATTTGCAGTACTTTAATTTGGAACATGTGATGGCTTTTTCTCAAGTAATCTATATTTAATAGCTGCTTCTTTGTTTAGATTGCTGATGGTAGAACCAATACCGACATAAGAAATAGAAAGAAAGATGCTGATGAAGATGACCAACAGCAATTCACGGTTGGTTCAAGATACTGTACTTATATTATTTTTATTGTAGTTCCTACTTGCTTGACACGTAATCATGAGATTTTCGATTACAGTTAATACATGTATGTTTATAACATCATTTCTGTCCAAACTGAGATAAGATTATGTCACTTTTTTTATTAATTTTTTATTTTACGTTGGACTCATTTAACATAATTTCCTTCTAAAAATGTCATTCAGACAATTGTCTGGAGGGAATTTCATGACTTTGCATGTTTATATTTTCGATATGCTTATAGCAAAGATGTAATTTGCATATAAAAATTTGCAAATGATTTTGGGTTATGTGCATTCAGCTGCTGCTATGTGATTCCAGGGTTCTTAATATTTGATTTAAATGTATCCTTCTGTACCTAAAGAACAGATTGATTTATATGGTTCTTATCACTTAATTTCAACTGACAGACTGAGGAGCTTGATGAAATCCAAAGAGTGAGAAATACCCCAGACTTTTTCAATAAAGTAGTTGATAGTATTGCCCCAACTGTTTTTGGTCATCAAGATATAAAGCGAGCAATCCTGCTCATGCTATTGGGTGGTGTCCACAAACTTACTCATGAAGGCATCAACCTAAGAGGAGACATCAATGTTTGTATAGTCGGAGATCCCAGCTGTGCCAAATCTCAGTTCCTCAAGTATGACATGCTTATTTGTGTGTTTCTGTTTCTAATATTGTAACTCCAGTAGTTTGCACAGCTTGAAGTACTGAAAAATGATTTATGTACTTGCAGATATGCTTCTTCTATTGTTCCTAGATCTGTCTACACGTCTGGAAAGTCCTCCTCTGCAGCAGGGCTGACTGCAACCGTTGCCAAAGAACCAGAAACTGGCGAATTCTGTATTGAGGTAGCATTCAGTTCTCTTGCTTGTCGTTTGCTATGAATTTTTTTGGATATTATACTGTCCAAGTTGCAGCACTTGTGTTGCAACATGTCCATGCAACTTGATATTCTAGGTTTATAAGATTTCTACATTGGAAAAGCGATGTGTCATTCAAATGTGTGGAAATGTGATTTTTTTTTAACCTGGAACCTCCCATACTCAGCCATCACTACGGCGTCCAGTCACACACGGTACCCACTCCCTCGGAGCCCGTGATCATAGATCACATGACCCTACCCTTAACCACTAGGCGCATGTGCAGCGACCACCCGTAGTGGTAGCAAGCACAGAAATAAACCAGGCCTCCACCTTGGTGCGTCAGTCGGGCATCGTGGTGATTCGAACTCAGGACGTTGACCACAACATCCCAGGCCTTACCACCAGGACCATCCAGTCGGGTGTGGAAATGTGATATTGAATAGCTTGAAAGTGACATAATATTGTATTGGAAAGACATGATCAAATTTTTGGCTAATGCTTGGTCCGTATAGAAATACGAAAGATTTCGAGTTGTAGTCTGCTTTTCTTCACCATTCATAGTATGTACTTAGGCATCAGTGTACAAAAGGCATAATACTAAATAAACTGACAAACTATTTAGTTGTGAGGTTAGAAAGGTTAATTCACAATCATTTAAAGAGCACGAAACTGACAATCAAGAAGATAATAAAAGAGACCTATATGAAGATGAAAAGATTCAGAAAACCGTAAATGGCATTAAAAGAGCCCTAGTACTCTGATATGAGCTTTCGTGTTCTTTTGGTTCCTTATTTTCCATGTACCTCTGAGTATATCATTGTTGCTTAGGTTTGTGACATTTATGCTTGGTTTATTTCCAGGCTGGTGCACTGATGCTTGCTGACAATGGCATTTGTTGCATTGATGAATTTGATAAGATGGACATCAGGGATCAGGTAATGTATATATTCTATTCAGAGGCTCTAATTTGCCGGGTTTTGCTGATATTCAATTTGCAAATGATTGTTTAAAGGTTGCAATTCATGAAGCCATGGAACAGCAGACAATAAGTATTACTAAAGCAGGTATACAAGCAACACTGAACGCCCGAACATCAATTCTAGCTGCTGCTAATCCTACAGGGGGGCGCTATGATAAGTCTAAACCACTTAAGGTGAGAATCATTTTAATGTAAAGTCTAACTGATTCCGTGGTCCTTTTTGCTATAAATATGGGTGTCTACTTTTGTTGACTGATCACTCTGGATTTTTCTTTCACCTGCAGTACAATGTTGCCCTTCCTCCTGCTATTCTTTCTCGATTTGATCTGGTATATGTAATGATTGATGACCCAGATGATCAAACTGATTACCATATAGCCCACCACATCGTCAGAGTTCATCAAAAGCGTGAAGATGCACTTGCTCCTGCATTCACTACTGCACAACTGAAGCGTTACATTGCATATGCTAAAACATTGAAACCAAAGGTTGGCTGTTTAATCTTTCTATGATTATAATGTGGATTTCAACGACTGAAATAGATCTATGTTATCTAACTTTGATTATGTTGACTATTGATACAATAATTCAGCTAAGCACAGAATCCAGGAAGCTGTTGGTGGACTCTTATGTTACCCTACGTAGGGGTGATACAACCCCAGGGGGCAGAGTTGCATATCGCATGACAGTTAGGCAGCTGGAGGCGTTGATCAGGTTGTCTGAGGCCATTGCCCGGAGCCATTTGGAAACTCAGGTGCACTCATTTAGCAACTTATTCGTTCTCATGCTTTCATTGTTATCCATTTTGATCTTATAAGTATGAAATTATGTTCACAGGTGCAACCACGCCATGTTCGTGTAGCAGTAAGACTACTAAAAACATCTGTCATAAGGCAAGATAATAGTAAAATTATTCCAAATGCTCTCTCTTTTTCAGAATAAGAGATTATATTGATTATTTTGTTCCCTTGTGCAGTGTGGAATCCAGTGAAATTGATCTATCAGAGTTTCAAGAGGCTAACCGCGATGATGGTGATGGTGGTGATGATGGAAATGACAACAATGATCAAGATGACGCTCAAGCACAACCAAGGAACAGGACTTCTGAACCAGCTTCTGGGAATGATGGTATGGTTCAATCATCAACATCAATTATAAAGTTTTGCTATAACCATTGTCGATTAAGGAAAATCTTTGCATTGTAACTGTACAGAAAATGGAGCCAGTTCTGCCAACCGACAAGGGAAAACACTTGTTATAAGTGATGAATATTTTCAGAGAGTCACCCAAGCCCTAGTCATGCGCCTTAGACAGCATGAAGAAACTGTAATACAAGAAGGTAAACTGCCTGTACCATTGATCATTCATGTTTTTCATCAAATACAATATGAATTGTTCAACCACAGTCTTTGAAGATTAATTTTCATAGCTCTCAATCTTCATCTCCAAAATTAAATGTCTTGCACATCTTAGTACACTTGAATGATGGATGCTAGATGCTGAGTGCTGCTCCATGATTAATCACCACCAACTTATTCCCGGTATATATGATCAGTTAATGATGATTTTGTTGATGTGATCATTTTTCCACTAGCAGGAACTGGGCTTGCCGGAATGAGGCAAAAGGACTTGATAAAATGGTACGTGGAACAACAAAATGAGAAAAACAACTACAGTTCTATGGATGAAGTAAGAAAGGAAGTTTCCAAACTAAAAGCGATTATTGAGGTACAAAAACACTTATCTTGACTCCCTTCAAATTAACTGTAGACTATCATATGTCCACACAATATTGTTAATGTAATTTATACAATGCAGAGTTTGATAAGAAGGGAAGGTCATCTGATAGTAGTGGATGACGGTAGGCAACCAGAAGAGGAGGATCAAGGTGAAAGGCGTCCAGCTAGAGATGACAGGATTTTAGCTGTGGCTCCAAATTATGTCATTGATTGATGTCCAAAATGTGCATTTTCGCTAGGATCTAGAAGACCTTTCCTCGGTTCATAATCCCTGCACTGGGCCATCAGCTCCACTACAAGTGGATATTATGGCTGGAAAACTAGGCCGGAGTCTGAGTCATGAAAACTTAGAGACGATGGTTTACTGAGATTTGCTTTGTGTGATCTTGTAACTTAAATCACTAGTATACTGATCTCTTGGTGCTACATTGTTCTATTGGCTTGTTCATGCCATTAGTCTCTTACTAAGCAACCTTGCTTGTACTATTTAGAGTCCTTTTTTTTTAATAATAGATGCAATTTAGATTTTAAATATGAACTCTAATATTCTGAATTATATGTTAAATATGAACAATGTCTTCTCTTACATTCTCTACTCATTCCAATTCCATTTTCATTTTCATATAAGAAGTTTTTTAAGTGTTCGCGTGATTGTTGCTGTAGAAATTGTCTATTTCAGTTGTAGATTTTTATGGGCAGTGCCGTTTTAGTATATTATAACTTTGAAAAAACAAGTACCTCATTTAAGAACAATTTGGAGCCATTTCAATCGATTTTAGGTATTTTACAAGATATTTTTGGTATTTTTAATTTTTGATATTACTTTCAAAATACACTATTAAATTATTCTTAATACAAATTTTTAAAAAAAAATCATAAAAAGGAATATCAAATGCCATTAGATTTATAATAATGTAATTCATCTTAAATTTTTTTTTTTTTTTTGATAAGAGGAAACCCTGCCTATCAGCCAAGGCTTCGGGATTTTCTTGTCTCGGGATTTGTCACGGGAGATCCAGGCCCTCGATTATCCTAAGGCAACGTCATTAGGACGGGATCCAGGCTTAAGCTAGAAAGCGCCCCGTGATACCCGTGGCTTAAACCAAAAAGCGTCCCGGATACCCTACGACAGGCAAATACGTTACAACAAACGGTACCAAATGAGCGAGTAAAATCCCGATTGTCCCAGGCTCTTACAAAGGTTGCAATCCGCGGAGTCGAACACGGGACCTGGTGCCCCCCCTACACCATCCACGCGTTCTCCTACCAACGAGCCACACCTCTTGGGGGCCATCCTAAATTTTTTGTATCATAATAAAATTTAAGTTTTATTTTTTAAAAAATTATTTACTATATATTTTTAATATTTAATAAATTCATTTTAACTTATTTGAAATATAGTTTATTTATGAAAATTTCAAATAATTTGAAAACTACTGGGCTTTATGTGAGCCCATTAAACTATGAATGAATTTGGGCTTATCCACACATAAAAACGATAAGTATTTTTATTTTAAACGGTGACAATATTTTTATAATTAGTGAAATGACTAAAAAAATAATTTATATTAATTCAAAATTTATTTTATATCACAAATTCTATTTTTTATGCAATTTCTATTACTTTTTTAAATTGTCTTCCCTCAATTAATTTGATGTCTTACCATAAAAATAAAAGATCAAATGAAAAAAAAGCTCAATTAAGTTTTTATTTAAATTTTTAGATTCATTCTACAATATAAGAAGTTATGAATAATGAAAATTATGAATCTTTAATTTTATTTAAAGAAAATTTTATTTATTTCATCCAAAGTATCATCTAGTGCCATTATTAATATTCGAAATTATCTCTTAATATTATAAAATTTTGCCAATTTTATAATTTAAATATTGGTCATAAAAATTTATATGTATTAAATATTAAAAAAAAGAATTGTTAAAAATTTACTTTTCATTAAAATTAGGGCTACTTTTCATATTACATGAAATAATTTAAAAAATATTTTAATTTTTAAAATTTTTTAAAATTATTTTAGTATGTGGGGTGTTGTCACTCACTCACTTATTTGATATAAATAAAAAGATTATGTCTTTATTTAAGAAATCATAAAAGTTTAAGGATCTAAACAAACATTATTACACTTTTGGTAAACCAAAACGTACTAAGCAGATTTTGGGTCGAGTGGATAAAGATTCTTTGAATCTACTTTTCATAATTTTCTTTTAAAGTCAATAATTGAAGGTGTCTAAGAGAATGTTTAGTAAATCTAACATTCATTTAATTTTAAAAATAAAATTATAATAAATATTTAATAATATTAATTTTTAATAAAATTTAATTAAAGTTTTCTTTTTAAAATTCAACATTCATCATTTTTAAATTTTATCCCACATCTATCTCAT
>JAVXUL010000006.1:743180-757033 GCA_035590515.1 Trichilia minutiflora | reverse complement strand
TGGTCATTTGGTACCGCCTGCGAGGGAGTCGAGTTGGGTGCCTATTTGATTAAGAGCCGCTCAAGGACAATCGAGAGCCTGAGCTCCTCTGACAAAGTCTCCTGAAATATTGGCTGACGGTCGGAGTTTTGAGGTTCCAAAAAAAAAATCAAAAGAAAAAAAGATGATTACCTCACAAAATTTTTTAACCCTCATATTATTGTATACGTTGATATATGATATTTGAGCTGTCTTATAAAGCAGTCTTGTTCTTATTACTTCTATGTATTGTCTGGGGTATTTTTCATTTTTCACCGCCATCCCAACAGAACAGTGATAAAGCAACCTACCCTCTCCATCACATTTATCTAAAAAACACAGCAAATTAATTAAAGTAATCCACCACCTATTGCTCTTTCTTTCCTCTTCTTTCTCTCTCTCTCTCTCTCTCTCCCCCTCTTATTTAACTCCTTACCACAAAAGACAAACCCTGAAATCAAATATTCTATCTTCCCTCAAAACCATTATCCATTCTCAACTTCTTCACTGAGCAACCACCACACATGTTAATCACTTAATATATTTATATATATTTGTATATATATACACACTTGTTTTTGCATGGCTAGTGATGATGTTCTATCTCCCTCCATTACAACTATGACTCTCTTCTTCTTTCTTCTTCTATTAATCCAAACAACTGCCCTTGAAAATGAGTATTGCAACAACACTGGTCTTCCACCTTCCCCCACTATTAGAGATCAGGGAGAAACTATGAAAAGAAAGAATTTGGGGAATTCAAAGACCCGTAATTCAAATACCATGATCAACAACACAGTTCACGTTATTCCTCAGATGGGTCGACAGAGAGGAAGGTTTGGATCAGCTAGAAGATCATCACCATCAATGGCTTCAGCAAGACCACAAGAGAAGATGATCTTTAATGCTAGTGAGCATGAAGTCCCAAGTGGACCAAACCCCATTTCAAATAGGTAATTAATTTACATATATTTATTCTTCATCCTTGTAGTTTGTGGCTGTTTGTTCATCTTTCTATATTTTTATACGGATAATTATCAGCTAGCTTTATATATGTAGTTATAATTTTTAACTTTTACTCTTTGATTTTCTTTTCTTTTCTTTTCTTCTACTACAACGATGTAATATCACTACAGTTCATTTTTATTATGATTTTTGGAAAAGAGAGAGAACTTAGTTAGCTAGCTACCAACCAATCATTCAACCATGAGGATGTATATGAGATTCTAGTAATTATATTTTCTTTCTTTCTTTTCATGAATACTCATTATTATGCTACATTCCTTCAAAGCATGCAGGCTAATTAATTATATCTTCATATGATTAAGAGGAATAAAAGTACTACTTATCCCAATTACTAGATTATTCAAAAAATTCTCTCTTAATCGTAAAGGCAAAATCAATTTGGTAATTGATTTAATGGAAGAAACAAAAAGTATTATCGATTAAATTTACAAATTCTTAAATGCAACATCCAAAAGGACAAGAAAAAAATTATTGAATTCTCAAGGTTATCTTTTGTATATTAATATATATCATCATTTTCTTTGAGTCCCTTGAATTCTATAGGTAAGTTGCTATTAAATGAGTATCCCAAAGTCAACAAAAGTTAAGAATTTTGTAAATTATTGAATAGAGATAATATAATATTTATTACATTGCAACATATACAGTACATGAAAGATATATGCCGTAAATCTTTTGGAACAAGAAAACCCCACAATTTAGAGTGTTAAAGAAGGGAGGTTTTAGTCATTTAATGACAATCTACAGCTAGTAACAACCTCATTTTTTATTCTTTACCTGATTACTGATTAAATTTCTCCATTATAGGGATAAAAATCGTTCATCACGGACATAAATCTCTACGGACAATGTTATATTCCTACTTTATTTGTAAATTAGACGTTTTTTCTTTATAATAATCTTGTAATAGGGAAGATAAGAGACATAATGGTGTAAAAAAGTATGTGGGCTTGGTTGGCTTTTGTTGAAGACGAGAAAGAGGACTGAAATTGTTAATAATGAAAAGGATAAGAGGAAGGTGAGGCCAGGGACCCCCTAGGACTCCATTGTTTTTCGTGTAAAGTCAAAATATATCTAAAACATAAATCACATACGGACCTGCAATTTCCATTGCTAAAGCATCCAAAGACATTTGTTTTAGTGAATTTGAATGAATTAATGCTCATTGCTCATGTCATTTTCTTTGTACCATAATTTTCCAAATGAATCCTTTGTTTTCTTCTGTGTGCGTACAATATTATGTCATTCTTTTTTTCTTTTAAAAGCTGAATCACCATTAAAGAAAAGGGTACTCATACGTCCTCTTCTTCTGTTTTCTAGCTCCATTGTTTTATCTTTTTGTTTGCTTCCTTTCTTTATTGATTTCTTAATGGAATTACCACTACATATGATTTTCAAAAATTTTTACTTCATTTGAAATAGGTAATATACTCCCTCTAAACTTTAAGGGGATGAAATACTTTATTCTTTTAATTTTGAGGGAGTGGGTTCAAATCTCTCCATCTTTTAAATGTGAGCAACTCCATTTTAAAAATTAGCAAATAAATATTGTATTATTTAAACACATAATTTTATATCATACTATAATAAAATTAAGAATATTAACAATTTTTGAGTATTTTTACAGTGGAATTAATATAATATAAGTCGTGATAGACACCTTACTTCATAATACGCCAAAATTTTGAACCGTGTTTCAATTGAATTAATTATAATTAAGGTTTTGATAAATACTTGAATTATAAATATTTAAGAATTTTGAGATATGCTAATACAATCAGAAAGTTTGACAGACACCTTACTTAAAAATATCTAAAAATTTCATATGTTCCATAATGAAATAACACAAACAAATGTTACAATAGAATTAATGTTTGAAAATTTTGGATTGTGTTAATACTATTTAAGATCAAGATAAATATATGGCTTAAGAAATATAATCACTTTATTTATTTATTCTAAAAAAAGATTCATTTTTGAAAAGGAATTTATTCCATTCCTTTATCATCATTTTAATACTTTCAAAAAGCAAGTTTAAGTCAAGACATAGACACCTAATATCTATTACATTTGTCTCTTCAATATTTGTCTCTCTCCATTGCCTAGAGGAGAGGGTGAGTGAATATAGAAGATGACTTGCTTTTGGCAATCAAATCATCATTCTGTCTAGCTTTATAATCAGCTTTTGATTTCGAGGATTTGTTTTTTTGTGTGTGTCAAATTATATAAATAACATTTTATTAACAATTAATCAATTAAGAAACCTTTTGTATCTATCACTCAACCATGAACAACCACCAACATCTAACTTGTTATATAGGCCAGCCCCGTTGCCATTAATTAAAAGATTCTTTTTAAAATGCTAGATGTTGATTTGCATAATTTTTACACCTTAATTGCGTAGTGTTAGGTATATAAATGGTTGACTATTTTAGTCATGCAGACTCAAAATTAATATTCTTATAAATATATTCGATTGAATTAAATCAAAAGAAGATTATATAAATTACAATTTAATTTAACTTAATATTAAAAAAATATAATTATTTATAATTCTATAAACGATTATAGAAGTAAAGGTTATAAAAACAAGGATCTCTTTATTTTGTATAAGCGGCTATAGATAAGTGAAATAGGCAACTTTTAAATGGCGAAAAAAATATATATATTTAATCACAAATGTTTAAATTTAACATAAATTTTTTTTAAAAGAATAAATAAATAATATAACATAAATAATTATATTAATTTATTTAATGAATTTGTATCTTTAATAATATTATTGATGCTAATTTAAGATAATTTAACGTTGATTAAAGCAGGTTATTATTAATTTACACCGAATTCACATTTTAAAAGTTGTGTACTTTCGAGAGAGAAGTTCTATTTATCTATTTATTTATATACAATTATTGAAGTATGATGTCATATGTTTAAGTCTCAAATCCTATATTCATTCATATAGAAAGAGAGAGAAAAAGAACACATTGTCTCTTTTGATAATTAAAAGTGATGAAAGCCTTTTTATAAAGCAAATTTCTTTACAAAAAGGAGAGTTTGTGATATAACCAATGTAATGTTTTGTGCATAGACAGAAAGAATTTAAAATAAATAAATAATAATAAATTATGGATTGAACTAATTAAAAAAAATTTAATCAAAGATGACACATGGCATTCATTCATGCATATGCATATATGAATTTGAACGGTGAGAATTGTTGGGTCATGCTATACTAATACTATGGTGCAATCAGATATATATACAACTGCACATGTAATTGCTGAGTGTCTAAAATTTGTATGAAGCGTGTCTATTAATCAGCTGAGACCAACTCAATTACTTGATTCACTAAATAATTAAGTTTGCATTAATTAATTTAAAGCAATGCATGCAAATTCTTCTCTTCCTTTACACATCTTCTATTACAATTTTTAATTCAATTTCTCAAATATAAGCATATGGAGTCACGTGATCAGTCATGGAAGTCGATGTACCTCCAGTTTACACCTTTTCTTGTTTTGGGTAATTTCATCATAACTTATTAGCCATTATTGGTGCTACCACTATTACTATTATTGTCCTTCCTTTTGTTTTACTAGGCCTTGCCATCCATCATTATTTCTTTATATTATTTATCCTTTCTTTTTTTATTTTAAATATTACCTAAGAGAAACATTTTAATTCCTCTTTTTCTTTTCATAAAAATTGACATTTAAACATTAATAATATAACACAACATTTTCGGTCCATTATGATTCATATTATTTATTCTATTTTATATATATATATATATATATAATTGGAGAGAGATTTTATTGAAGAGGGAATGGTTGATTATTAAATTTTAATTAAATTAACCTTAATTACTATTTATGTTACCAACAAAAAAAAAATATAAATCTTGGATATTTTTCTAGCAAAATTTGTTACCAATCCACATTCTAAATTTTTTTTAGATAACCTGGGACAAACCTAATTGAGTTGAAACTTGCACTTAAATCACGAGAGTTAAAACAAATCGAACTCATAATCATAAATCTAATCCACACAATACATGAACCACCCATTCAACCAACCCATGGGTGATCCACATTCTAAAGTTGCAAATCTATAAGTGTTTGTTATTACAAAGAATAATATATTAAAAAATTAATCAACAAATCATTTACTATCACATAATTTTAACTCAATCGCACAAATTAGAATACGAATTTGGTCAGCAAAATATTAGAAAAAAAACAAAAAGAGATCAAATCGAAAAACATCAATAAAACTACGAATAAAATGCTTGTTATTGGACAAAATTTGAACACTGCTGCTGGTTTTCAGCCTAAAAAGCCTTTTTCTTCTATCTGCTTGGTGCATTTACACCCCTATATTACTTCTGACCATCAAGTATAAATTAACCTATAACACACTTTACCTATCAAGTGTATTTGTACATGAAGATTGAAGTTAGTATCAGTAGTTGAATCGGTATCAGTTCATGAGGAACAGACCTTCCTCGGTTCCGATCCATGCCTCGTCATCATGTTTCCGCCCCAGTTCAAAGGCTTCATGGTTTTGCTTTTCATTCTGCATTCCTGTGAATCCTGTGTAGGAGTTTTTAGAATTAAAATACCAAAGGGATATGAAAAATGAGACAAATAGTACCTGAAAAAAAATAATGCAAAATATACAAGGCAAAGCGACTATACTTTCATTTCTCCGCCAGCAGACTGCAGATGGGATTGAATTACAGAACTTATTGTCAAAGAGTAGTTTGCCAGACTTGATGCTCCAAAGTCGTAAATGGTAGTCCTCTCCACCTAATACATATGTATATTGTCAGAGCTTCTATTTCTGAGACTCTTTCAAAGAAAAAAGAATGTGGATTATTTACGGACCTGACATAACAAATCTCTCAGATTGATCAACTCCAAGCTGTATTCGAGTATGAGAATTTACATTCCCTTCATAAGATTGTACAGGCCCTCTCTTCATTAAGCGATGATCATAAAGCTTAACCTATTTAAGAGAAATAATAAGGCCCCATGCGAAGCTAATTCATTATATCTATCTTTCCTTCTCGCTATCCTTAACCACTAAGCCCAACTATCTTAGAAACTGATACTAACCGTTCCATCCATTGAGCTTGCCAAGAAGTACTGGTCGTAGAGGTGAAGAGATAGCAAACTAGAGTTTCAAAACCAAAAAGGTTATAAAATAACAATAACAAGTAAAGCTGGTAACTAGCACACTTAGATGTTGTAAAAGCCCACTAACCAAGATATAGATGAAGGCATAAAAATGGTTTGGGAAGGACAAATGTTTCCTTTCAGCTGCAAAACATAAGATTTGAATCCATTAGTCATAATTTGACAAAACTTAGTGGTTAAAGCTAGGCATGCATGTTAAAAATTAAACCACATATGGGTTAAAATATTCATTGAAACAATGCATGCTAAAATAGGATAAACAAAATATAAGAAAGATAACATAGAACTTTTAAAGGCCTAGACAAACTGTTATCATACAATTACAACTACAACGAAGAACAAGAATATACAAGTCGAATGAAACTCTGATTTGTATGCACATTATATTCTTATACTTCAGCTCCTTTCTGGCTGTTTAATGGTTAAGTGGTTCTCTTTTAGGATAATTCATGGGCCATTATCAGATGGGATGAGAGATAGTACGAGGAGCTCCTATTTTAGGAACTAGTGAATGCAAAACTAAATTGACTGAAATTACTATTTGTTTGTATTGAATATATAATCAAATTAAAGTAGCAAGGAACTTCAGTAACTTTTGATTTTTATAAATCTAGGACAAAATTGCAGCGAAAAACTTTGTAAGATACCTCAAACCATTGTTTATTAGAATTTCGACCAGTCGTTTGGAAAGGTGAGTAAGGTATCCGGTGTCTTCTACCAGCTCCGGTCGAAAACATTCGTT
Organism: Trichilia minutiflora; assembly: GCA_035590515.1. Taxonomy (NCBI): domain Eukaryota; kingdom Viridiplantae; phylum Streptophyta; class Magnoliopsida; order Sapindales; family Meliaceae; genus Trichilia; species Trichilia minutiflora. The sequence goes on along the minus strand of JAVXUL010000006.1, from coordinate 750,046 downwards.
GCCTCTCACGTACATCAACTGTCACAATTGCTCCATTTCTGAATCCACATAAAACAACATTTCCCTGTAACAAGAAAGAATCATTATCAATTTCAAGGACATTTGAGGTTAGTGGACCTAGACTGAAGATTGGAAGAGGCAGAGGGAGGAAGGGATGGCCTGAGAGGCAACACTAATATGGAACAATTCGAGTGCTTTGAAATTCTATAAATAATTAGCCATTCACAATAAGAAAAGTAGTAAACAACATCCAAAGAGATTGACTAGCTACCAATCAAATGCACTCCAGTCTAGTTCAACAGCTCTCTCAAGCCTACCAGTGGTTTATCATCTATGCAACAAAATCTACATACATGAGACTTGAGATGTATCACTAAAGCACTTCATTGCAAACACTTAATAGGGAAAAGATGGCAGACAAAAAGGGAAGATGAGGACTGAAATGGGAAGAAGAGAGTAATGAGTGGGAGAAAGGTTTAACAAGCCCAGACTCGTTGCATAAAAGGAGATAAAACTGCCCCTTCATGGGATCCTGGGTCTGAATCCCATTACTAATCAAAAAGAGAACAGAGTTAAAGTGGTAATACTCTCTAACAGTGAATGCAGTTTCATCCACCAGTCTGTGAACTGGTGGATGATCTGAGCTGTCACCAACTGCACAGTTTTCTAAGTATTCCAAACAATATTGAGACATTTTGGACAAGTTGTCAAAAAATGTAAACCATCCAAGTATTGAGGGATCTGAGATAATCAAGAAACTTAAATGCATCTAGAGCAACTTGAGTGACTCTTTAGAAGTGTGCTGTTTTAGCTCTTTTTCGGTGATTGGCAATAAAGAAATAAACGGGCTTCAGGGGAAAATAGAGATGAGCAAGTTAATTGCTTGTTGGAAAAGATCCATTGTTTGGCATCCATTTGTAAGGAGTTTCAAGATACTTCTTCATTCATCTAAAATGGGAAAGGGCTTTCATTTTTCGAGGGTAGTTATGCTGTAGGGATCTAAGGTTGTTTTGTCTTATATTGCACAAATAAATAACAAAGTTTTATTCTCTGTAAAGATTCAGATACCCTTCCCAAGGAGTTTTTTTGCTCAATTTTCCCTACTAATAAATACATGGATTTGAGTTTTCGCATCCATTGAAAACAAAAAAGACAAAAAAAAAAAGAACATTTACGATGAACAAGTGGCTGCCATGCATCTAGAGAACCTTGAATGATGTAAAAATTACCGACTGAAAAAGTTGTTGTGCCAAAACATCACTTTTACTACGACAGATCCACGATGCCTGTCCAGTTTCCACATTGACCATAGCAGCACCAAGATTGGTTCCTATAACCAACAGAAAAAAGAAAATGTTAAACATATAGATATCTAACATACGGCTAGGTAACTATACTTGTTTTCCAGTTAAATTCCATAACTTGATCTAACTGCAACAAAACCCCAGTAAAATAGTCATTTCCAAGTTCTAACACCCAAACAATTAATATCAATTCTAAAAACCAAATAGAATCACTAATTTAAATTTAATTTGTAAATCATGACACAGAAATCAAATATACTTCACAGCCGAAGCAAAGGCTAATAATTCACAGAACTGTAGCTGAACTGAAAAAGAAATAGGATTAAATGCATCTAAGGTTCATCATCTCGCCCAAAAAAGAAAAAAGTAGGCTCTAAGTGTATAAAGGAAGCAAAATAAATTAAATATAATTGCAAGACACAAGCTTAATTAAGACATCTCCTTTATTGAACCTGTGCTGCACTTCAAGAACCTAAACCACGCAATTCTGGTATTAAAATTGAGAGGTTGGGTAACTAAAGCATACAGAAGATAATTTCAAAGAAAATTTCACAAGAAACATGGTATAATCAAACAAAAAATTAGAGGAAAAAACTTGCCAATCACTGCTTGACTTGGATTAGTACTGCAATCAGCAGTCCAGATGGTACAATTGAATTTAGAAACCATGCGCATCCTATCATGCCTTAAGATAGAAAAACCAGGACCTATATCGAATGGATCGGCAAGATTGAGAAGAAAAACACATCCACCAGATGTCTCTGATCCCAAAGAAGTGATCCTGTTTTCTTAGGTTAAGGCATTTCAAGTGCAAAAACAAACTTCTCTATCTCGTACATTACAGAAACCAAATTGATTGATATATAATAGTATAGAAAGTGAAAAGGATGGGCAGATGTAAACCGAGAAATAGAAATTAAAATCTGTTAATGAGGTAACAAACACCAAGAATATAAGAATTAATTGTGATTCTCCATAGAGTACCTAATATCTAAAGTTAAAAACACGATGAAATGAAAGTACAAATACCAGCATGGAAGCTTCACTAACATGAATGTATAAGAAAATTCTATAAACAGAAAGGGGGATTTACAAAAAGTTAATAATCAATCCACTAAAAAGAGACCAGCTTGAGGCAAAGAGCCAAAGACCAATAATGCTAAATCATTGATGTTTTAGACATAATTTAGAAAAAAAAAAAAAAAGAAGGAAAGACTACTTATTGCTTTCAAAATTACCCTATCCAGACCACTATCTAGAGAACAAACATATTATTCTCAAACCAATAACACTAGATCCCACATCAATATTAGGCATAAGCTGTGAAACCCCAAATTTGTTCAGGAAGCCGGACAAAATTGTAACATACAAGAAAAAACTTATGGTTAGACTAAATGGTACTTACAACTCAAAAATATTTTTCATCCCCATAATAATTAATAGACAATGGACTAAACAACCTACAACTCTAGGAGTATATAATAACTACAAATTAACAAAATGCGCATTTTGAAGCAAGATGTAAAAGTATTCATCCAAATCTGAAATCATGAAAGGATACAATGCGTGCTGGAGGTTAGAACATTCATCAGTCGAGTATGAAGAGTGCTTTCCAGACAATTTGATAGAAGATACACTCGATGGCATAAGTATTGAATCTCCATTAAGTTTCCAAATATGATCAGGTGCTTTACAACTTTCTGTCTTACTTTTATTGGTAAGATGCCACACACGATCTGGAATGAAATTTTCTGCATCATCAGAATGTTGTCCAACTTTTCCAACTACAAACAAACTGCAAGAGCACAAATCGTCAAAGGCAATAGCTTGTGGTAAACACTTCATAGAAAAGCAACATAAAACTTCACAAAGAACCATATTAAAAACTTTTAAAAAAAAGAGTCAGACATAACCTTAACTTTGCAGTGTAATTAAAACAGTAACAGTGATAACAATAAGAAGCTTATTAAATATCCTTAAACTACATTATTTAGACAGTTTTGATTGAACACTTCCACTACACAATTTGTTGAAATATTTTTTTGGGGGCAGCATTGCTTTTAAACAATCACTCAAACTTGCACTTATAATCTTAGCATTACATTTCACCTTTGCTGTTTTCATAGTTGTGTCCAATACAAAGTTAATGCCTTCTTAACATTTTTATTACCTTTTTTGAAACTTATTCCAGGCTGACTTAATATTAAGGACAGCACTAGGATTAAAGAGGGGCAGGGGAAGCCTAAAAGCTGCAACAAACCAGCTGAGTAAACCAGTCAAGTCTTCAACTACTTCAGGTTCTGAGCCACATTAGACTAATATATCTTTAAATTAAACTTACATGGAATAATTTAACCTACCGGTTTAACCAAGAAATATGACTGGTTACCATGAAGTAAAATCTTGATGAGCTTTTAATATTAGAGTAACAATTACACCAAAATTAAAGCTTTGACACATATTATTTTGCCTTTCAACTTAACAAAGGAATTTCATAATTATATTCTTTTAGTTTATTTTGTTTGCTCTTTATTGGACCTTATAAAAAATAAGTGAATTTGAGGCATATTCCATGATAAAAAGTATTCATACATGATTTGCGATGTTATTATTAAAACAAATTATATGAAAAACAATTATATAAATATAATAAATTAAACAATGATGTTTATGTAGTTTTCATAATTGTCTACCTCTTGTTCTATCAATAATTAAGATTTATTATATTTGTATCCTCATTATGACACATAGTTCTAAGATCTTGTATGCTTGTCAAAAGATCTGTAACAAGGACATCAAATAACAACTTTATTTATACCTCAAGGAGCCATTTGCACTGCCTGTTAATAGAACATCAATTCCGACTTGACCCTCAGGTATCTGTACATTTATTTGTGCTTGCTCCAAAGCCACATCAGCTGTTTTATTCGTTCCCTGATACTTCCAAACCTAATTCCATGAAATTTAAATTACAGTGAGATAGATTTTATTTAATATCATTTAATATCAATGATCAACACAGAAGGTAGAAGAAATGTCATCATTAAAATCATCTGAGAAAGAAAAATGGAGTAACACATTAAAAAATTATACATTACTCAAGATTTGTATCGTTCCAACTAAAATTCAGAAATAAGACAAAGACAATAATTTGAACAACTTTTTAAATTAAATATTACAGCAAATCTGATGATTGATTCACATAGACATCTTCAATAATGCCACTCCAGATACACATGGGTTCTGTAGACTAAGCCATCGCTCTTTGCCAAATAAGAAACAATAGGCTCCAATTAATTTACTCCAATACAAATTCTTGCCCTAGTCAACATATTCATATGTCCCGAAAAAATAAAAGTAAAATATAAAACAGTAAATAATTTGCCTTAATATGAATCAAAAGTCCATAAAAGATTACAGCTACTGCTATATCTCATAAGGGATTGCGGTCAATTTCTAATGAAATTACATATGCCAAAAATCAATTGCTAGTGAAAATCCCACCCCATATCCAATCCCTTGACAGCAACAAGATGTAACTCTTCCCTTCTAAGTGGCAAAAGAATTTTTTCCTTGTTTTGTACACTTAATCATGAAGCCAGAAATGTCTCCAAACTTCCACTGACTTCAGACCATATGAAATATGCAAATGAAAAGACAATAATCTTTTAGGAACCTGTCCATGCGACAACATGGGGTAATACTATCTAATTAGAGAGAGAAATTTTGAATTAAAAGAAGAAAAGTGTGGGAAGAAACTTGTATTTGAATATGAGGACTCTGATGGCATGACTATAGATTATAAAACTATATCTTCAATCAACTTACCAAAGGTTGAGATACTAGTCTCTTTTCAAACTCCTCCTTAAAGTTACGCTTCCCTTCATTGAGAGAGAGAATGCTACCATTCAACTCTCTAACCTGAAGCAATTTAGAAATTCTTGCGCCAAACGGAGATGAATCAGTTCCCTGCAACAGAAGAAATAAAAATAGATCCCAAGAGTTAATTACAGAAGTTAAAGACTGAACCTCAAAAAAAAGTAAGAAAAGAGTTAGTAAGGCAGTCATAGTACACATTTGGAAAACTTCTTTAGGTGTTTAGCTCGTCATAAGCAAATATAAAATACAATTCATCACACATTCAAAAGAAAGGATTATTATATATCCTTGAAGCAGACAAATATGGATTAAAAAAACCTTCTTTCCACATTCTGAAATAAGATTCTAAATAAATCATTCGATTCCACAGCACAAACAACTAAATTCTCTCTCTATAAACTAGGTATGCGAGGAATCAAAGTTATGGGAACGACCAGCATGAGGTCGAAATGTAAATACATAACACACAACATAGGCAAAGCTAAAAAAGCTTTTGACTTTCATCCCACAGCACGTCAGAAGCCTCAGTACATGTAGAAATAGAACAAATGAATTGACTGAAAAAAAGACCTATCCCCTACAATTTGAGGTTCAAAAAACTCCAAAATGATCAAAGATTACCTTTCCCTCAGCCATATGTACATAAAATCTATACCCAGTTCCTAAACAAAGCCAAAATCACAAACATATTTACAGCATAGCTTTCATGATACCGTGAAAGAGCAAATATATAAGTAAAACATCAATGCTTAAAATATAAAACCACCTGGGTGGGCTTTGAGTTTTTATTCTGAGCTGCTTTTGAAGAAGCAGAACGAGAAGTACCCGGAATTGGACCTTTAATGGGGAAGTACCTGTTCTTTTCCGCATCAAAATAAAACCCAGGGAGCTCTGCAACAGATTATAATCTCATTCCATATTTATATAAACAAACCCAAAACGAAAACAACAAAACATGAAAGGAGAAGACAGAACCTTTGGGCATTGTGTCGTTTTGCTTAGAGACGGAGGTAGGTGCTTTTCACCACTTGTTGTCTGAAATATTTAGGGCAAAGCAAAGTAAGCTTGAAAGAAGTGGTGGAAACTGCAAACTGTTAAATAACTCCGCTTGCTCACGGCGGCGATTCAGAGCACCGCCTTTTGTTTTTTTTTTTTTCAAACCGGTATCCGGTCGGTTAAACCCAATCTAAAAATTTTAGTTCAGATCATATCCAATTAAATAGAAGACCAAAAATCAATTCTCTGTTTAATTAAATCCATATCTGATTTAATTTTGATATTAATTTTATTTTTTAAAAAATTAAAAATAAAATTAAAAATTTTATAATTTTTATAATTTAATTTTTTTTTTAAAATTTTAAAAATTTTATATTTTAATCCAAAAAATTTTAATAATTATCAAATTAACTTTAAAATATAAATAATCATACAAAATAAATAAATATTTAAATTTAAATAATAATTAATTAAATAATAAATTTATTCTTATAAATATAAATAAATCTAAAATTAAATAATTAATATACTTTTTAATTTCAAATAATCGAATAAAAAATACATATATATCAAATTTATTTATATACACTTCATGTTTAATTTATTTTTAAAAATTTTAAATATCATTACAAATAACAAAAATTTATAAATTAAAAAAAATAAATTTCATAATATAATATACAAACA
>JAVXUL010000006.1:727746-743080 GCA_035590515.1 Trichilia minutiflora | reverse complement strand
GAAACCTAATTAAACAAGAAATCTTAACTAAATAAGAAAATAATATTCCTAATTAAATAAGAAATTAATTTTATAAATTTGCTTGCCACGGGATTTGCCACGGGGACCCAGGCCCTCGACTACCCTAAAGCAGCGTCACGAGAACGGGACTCAGGTCTAAGCCGAAAGCACCCGTGATACCCTGACCGGTAAGTACTCTGACAGACGATACCAAACGACTAAAGAAAACCGGGACCTGACCCCCTAGGCGCTTCAACAAAGGTGCCATTGGAGGAATTGAACTTGGGACCTTGAGGTCCCATGCCCAATTCCCACCACCAGGCCACCCTTGAAGTTTTTTTATATAATTACATGCCATCTTACATTACCCAAAATTAATAAATATGTATAAAAGATATTGGATAATATAAATATAAATATATATATACACACACTTATTATTTTCGAAATCGAAAATAAATAAACATAAAATAATGACTTAACTTATATTATAGCAAACCACCCGACCCAACCTCAAAGAATATCATTCAACTTAATCGAAGTAATTTAAACCTTTAATTAATACTATTAAAGCAGTGAGAGACTTCTCTAGAATACTTGATTACTTCCTTGTACGTCTGTGTCTGTGTGTATATACATATACACACACATTTAACAAAGAGAGAATATAGCAAAAGTAAATCAATACTTTTCCCCTACTCTAATGAGACACCAAATTGCTTTTTTCTTTTTTCCTTTTTTTTCCTTTCTTTTTTGTTTTCATTGTCTGCTTGACCATTAAAGCAAAACCAGATAACCAAAAATCCAACATTAGAAAATAGACTTTGTATAGATATATATATACAGGACAGACAAACAGACAGACAATAATCTTTTACATTTAACGAGATTAATATTCAACCATAGTGTCTGAGGCTGAGTGTGAAAAAGCTATAAGCAGAAAGACCTAGCAAGAGAGAGAGAGAGAAAAATTCCATAGAAACAGAAATAGAATATGGTAGACAATTAATCCCATGCAAATTGATCCATGGGACTGAGATTACAATACACACCACATGGTAATACTGTAGACTCCAGACAATCAAAATCAAAGTTGGATTTCTGATCAAATGATGATTCATTGATGTTCCCCCCATCATTCAACTCATTTGTAATGTCTTTGATCTCCTGCGGATGAAAATTCATCAATGGTTGTCTTGGCTGCATTGCTTCTTCCTTGCATGTAGCTTCAATCAGTTCATCAAAGCTGCTTCCACTCAGTAAGCCATTATTCTCATCTATGAGACCAAACCCACATAGATTAAATGGAGAAGAAGAGATTGGGACACTGGTTATGGAGGATTGGTTAGTGAATTCCTTTGTTGTAGTCCAAAATAGGTTAGGGTTTTGGTATTCAGAGGCTGTGGCAGGTAGGGATGATGAGAGTTCATGCATCGATGATGATGATGGTGATGATAAAGAATGTGTAATAATATTATTTTCATGAGAAGAGGGAATATTACATGGTAGTTGAAGAAAAACTGATTTCATTATATCCATGGAAGAAGAAGAATCATCTTTCATCTGTGAATCTATCAAGAAAACAGGAGAGGTGTGCTGATGAACAGAAAACTTGCATGCATAATTACTGTAATTATTATTGTCAATAATTTGGTTTGAAGAAAGAAGATTATGAGTATGAGGATCTATTCCTTGTGCAATGAGCTTCTTCTTAATACAAGAATTCCAAAAATTCTTCACCTCATTATCAGTTCTACCGGGCAAATGCTTAGCTATCTGAGCCCATCTGTTGCCTAGAATTTTATGAATATCAATGATAATCCTCTCTTCATGTTCAGTAAATGAACCCCTCTTCAGATCTGGTCTCAAATAATTTATCCATCTCAATCTGCAACTTTTCCCACATCTCTGCAACCCTGAAATATAAACAACCATAAATTATAAACAACGAAGAATGTACATATCTAATAAGTAAATTTTTAAATAAAAATATATTTGGCACTCCATAACTTAAAAAAAAAATTACCTGCAAACTTAGGAACAGAACTCCAAGAACCATGTCCATGGTTTGTAATATATTTGAGAAGCTTTTCATCTTCTTCCGGAGACCATAATCCTCTCTTGACTTTCTGTTTGCTGCAACAGTTATGTCCCATATCTTCAATATTATGAGAAAAGCTAGCTTCACTATCTATATTTTAGTACTGTGTTTGGACTTTGATGCTATAGCTGTAGCAAGATTCCTTTGAATCTCTTTTTTCTTCAATTAATCTTGAAATTGTAAACCTTCACTTCTCCCTATATATAATAGATTAATATCTAGTAATAATTGCTTGTTTTTCTTTAATTAATTTGGCCATACTTATTATATGTTTATGATGGAGACACATTTAGAGAAAGAAAGAAAGAGATGCTTGACAATTTAACTTGAAGTGTACTCATTAGGAGGAGGACCATTTGTTCTCATTGAGTGTTTTTTGATAGCTTCTAATTCAACCATCAACCACCTCCATTCTTCTCAAACACCAACAATTGTTAATTAATTTATTCACTCATTAATACTAGGTTTTTTAATTGAATAATATTAGAAATACTAACTTAAATAAGCTGATTGTGTCTTAGTTATAAAACTATAAATTTTCTTTTGTAAAAAGTTTTCCTTGTTTTTCGTAAACGTAAAATTGACACATAATTATTACAACATCTTAAATATAAATTGTAATAAAATAAAAAGAGTAATTTTAATTAATTAAATTAGACCTAAGATACAAGTTAGTTTCTATATTTTTTGATATACTAATATTAAAATAATAATAATAATATTGAAGATATAAATTTTATCTATATAAAGTAGTAAATATCATATTAATATGATATACCATGTATATTTTCTTTTCTTTTATTCGCATAAACTTTTTTACTTATTTTTATAAAATATAAAGTATATAATAATATTACTGTACATATTAATTTATATATCAACTATTATTGTTCAAATAAAATTAAAAATTCACTATTAAATATACAAACTCTTAAATAAATTCAATCATTCAAACTAATGCTGTTGTGTTATATTATTTTTATATATTTTTACTAAAATAAAAAAATATAATATATAAAATATAACAAATTATATAAAATATAACAAATTATATAAAATATAATGATATTATATTAACTATAAAAATTTGAATTGGTCGCAATAAAATAGAATTCTATAACTCATTAGCCTTGAAAGAAGAGTTCCTTTTATCCGTTGAAAATCAGTCACGTGATAAAAGGGTTTTGGTAATAATTTTCTCAAATCTTTTTTTATTCTATTTAATATTTTAGACAAAATCCTTAAAAGAGTGAAGAGTCCGATGCACAAATTCTACCTAAAAATTAATCAACACTTGTCGATTACACATAATACAAATATTTTATTTTTTAAAGAAGAAATATTAATCATGAATTCTTCTTAATAAAAAAAAAATGCAACATACCCTTAACCATTTGAGTCGTGAAAACACATTAGAAATTTTTTTAAAATATTTTATTATTTAATTTCACATCATAGGGTCCAAGTAGGCCACGTAATATATTCTTTAGTCTTCCTATGTAATTTAAAGACGATGTTGACTTGTATCATGATATTTCACCCATCTTAATACTATAAAATTAATTACTCAATTAAATTGTTTATATTATCATCAAATTGAGTTAGATTTGTGTAAAATGTGACATATATGTTATTATAATTACTTTTATTATTAATTAATTAATTAACATTTTTGTGAACCCTATAAATTTCCATTGTTTGATTAATCTATTACTATAGTTTTCTTCATTTCTTCTAGTGTGATATTAGTCCGTTGAAGTTCTCCTTGTCTCTTATACAACTTCAAATTGAGTTTGTTAAATATTTTCTTCACAAGTCATATTAATTAATTTATCAATAATATTTTTTGTCTTATTTATTAATTAATATAATAGTTATTGTGAAACTTTAGAGATGGTTTGATGGTGGGGATGGATCTTGGGACATTTAAGGTCTTAGGTTCGAATTTTATCTTAGGATTCTCTTTATTAAAGCGTTAAGGGGATCAGGTTAAGGATTTTATCTTATACTTGACTCGTGAGATCCCGTTTTTAAGAGATGTGTCATTCATGTATTTGACTTACCATCTCAGTAATAATTAAGTGTAAAAATTTTCTCTCTATACATTAAAAAAAAAATTATTATAACATATGTATATTTTTTTACATGTTTCATATATATATATATTAACAAAAGATCAACAGTTTCTTAATTTTACACAAATTTTTACCGTACTAATTACAAAATATTAATTCTTTTTCAATGGTTGAGATTACATCTCACACGCATATTAATATAATGCACTAATTAAATATTAATTATTATTTATATTAGATATAATCTTAATTACTGAATTAAAGTGCATAGATTGAAGAGTTAATAGTTGGTAAAGTTAAGGGTTTATTGATCCTTCCCCTCTTTCTTATTTTCATAAAATTGTAAGATATTTAATAATAATAGATATAGAATTAATTTATACAAGAGTTTATATACATAACATTTTTGATATTTTATTTATGATACAAGAGAGGAAAAATTAATAGTATCCAACAATATAATAAGTTATAGATAGACCAGAGGGATAGGGTGTATTAATAGGATCTCTCTTTTTCTTTCAAATGAAATAAAATTAAAAATTAAACTTGTAGGATGAAAAGAGAAGAAGTAAACTGTCCAAAGAAGGAAAAGAGAAATGATTAGGGGTGAAGTATGAATGATAATATCGCCATTTTGGAGAGACCTAATGATTCAAAACAAGATATTCCCACATCATTTCTTGCATCAAATTTCAACTTGCAAATTATATTAAACCCCTCCTTTAGACATTTAAATAGCTTTCTCTTTTCTCACTCTCGATCTAGAACAATAGTATTTAACATCTAATTGCATAGGTATTGTACTACATATATATGACAAGTCAATTAGAATATTCATATTTAGTAAAACGAGGGAGTCATCTTTATTATTGATTAAGTTTGAAAGAAATAATTCAATTAATTGGATGCTGAAAGTAAGAGTTCATATATTTATATTTACTTTATTTATCACTCTTCTTCACGAGCAAATTTAATTTAATTTAATAAAAATGTTACGTAAATTTAAATAAATATTTTAAAATTTTAATATTTAGTGGGATTCAAATGCAAGATTACGAGGTCAAACTTACTATAATATATACTATATTGAATCCAGAAAATTACGTAATTTTTTTTTTACAATATGACAATTTAATTAGAATATTCATATTTAGTGAAACGAGATAATTATCTTTGTTGAATTCCCATTTTGATTAAATTTGAAAGAAATAATTTAAAGGGTTCAAACATTTGTATTTAAGTAATTTATCATTCTCTTTTATAGATAAGTTTGATTTTATTTGATAAAGTTATCACCTGAATCTGAATAAATATTTTTAATTTTTAATATTTAGTAGTGTTCAAACATGAGATCGTAAAATCGAGCCTACTCTAATACTATATTGAATTCAATAAGCTGTGAATACAATTTCTTTCTTTCTTTTTTAAAGTAAAGTGACAATATTATATTATTATCCAATTTGACGGAGAAAAAGAAACATTTACGGAATAAGAAAATAAATATATATATGAGTTAGATATGTTACATAATATTGTCATATTAACTTACTTGTATAAATAGAGTTTGTATTTATAACTTTATTATATTGAATTACCAAAAACATAAGTTTTTGAGTGTAACCATAATTAAACAAGCTTATCATGGAATTAAATTTGAATATAAAGTTGGTATTCTACAAAGAAATACGCCAATAAAAAAAAGAACTCGTTTATATTAATGCTAATACATAGACATATGTCTAAATTCATATAACCAAGAATTATTAATAAAAAATAAATATATCTGAATAAAAATAAAAAATCCCTTTTCTTCACTCTAACGATACTTTGAATTTGTCAATTTCTTGATGTCAACGAAGGAGGTGATGATTGGGAGATGTCTGCTTTCATGATTTTCAACATTTTAATTGACTTTGTTTCGTTCCTGTTTTCTTCCTCTTCTTCTTCTTCCCTTATTATTTTTAATTTCTCGAGAGGAAATCACGTGGAAAAGCTAAGCAACAAAGCCGTGATAAATTAAAGCACAAACACATTTCTTTTTCTTTCTTTTTTAATTTTTTTAAAAAAATAATAAATAATTTCGCTCTTATTCGACCTTTTACAAAAATGTCAATTTCTAGTTTCACTCCCAAATCATTACAAATGCGGGCAAAGTAAAAAAATTCTTTCTATAGGTAAATGCCAAGTGTACCTGCCGCCAAGTTATTATTAATTTTACTAGAAGAATTTCGGTAGAAGATCATTTAATAAATACATAATATGTATTATATATTTTTTTCTCTAATTATAATTACTACTCTCATAATTAATGAATTTTAAAGTGATAATTTTACCATACGACAATTTATTTGAGAGAATAAAAATTTTATGTTAGTCTTAAGTAAAATTTTCTTACACACATATATATTAGTCATTAGATTTAAATATTTTTAATATTGAAATTTAATCTTAAACATATAATTAATGCATCGTAATTAATGAATTCGCACACAAACACATATATATTTATTATTTTTAATGTCAACTAAATTAAATGAATAATATTCTTGTATTATTTTTAAATTATTAATTAAAATAAAAATATTATTATAGATACAAATTTAATAACACAAAATATTTTTTCATTCTATATTATTTCCAAGAGTAAAAAAGATAAATCATAAGATACTAGTCAATATATATATATATATATATATCAGTTTCTGTAAGTAAAATGTTGGATTGGACTATCGTAAAGTGGTGTATATTCTTTGCACTAATATTAATTTGCTAGTCCGTCAAATTTTGAAATAAATATGAGAATTTGTGCAAATTAAAATATGTAATGTAAAAATTAAAATCAATCAGATTAAAATTTTAAAATTAAAACACAAATGTTATTATTAAAATTGAGGTAGGCGTATCCATATATTGATGTACCGAGTATAATAATGAATTTTAAATAAAATTAGTATATATAGCAGTTTGTATAAAATTAGTATATATTATCGTTAAATCAATAATTACTAAAAAAAAGATACAATCTCATAATGCTAAAAATTATTAACTTTGAAAATCGACACCAAAAATCACATAAAATCTAACCAAAATTTTAAAAGATATTGAATTATCATTGAATAAAAAAGTCGATACCCGCATGATCTTTGTGCCAAGCTTTTAGGGTTAATCTTCTAGAATTCGAAAAGTCAATTACGTTGATCAAAAAGTAGGAGGAAAGGAGAGGTGAAACTTCATAAATTAATTGTGTAAGAAGAAGAGGTTAATTAAACATAAAAAAATGATTAAGGTAGATGGACCACCCCACAACTTCATAATAAATTAATGTTACCGACAGTCCTATAATCATGACATGTTAATATTATATTATAATATTAAATCAAAAGCCAAAAACAAACTTGAGTATCCCCACTTTGTCGAGCTGTCAATGTCTTACTAGTTAATTATTAGGTCATGTTTCGGGACGATTAACTGAACCAATTAGAATAACCATTCTTATTACCCTTTATTTTTATCTTTTTACGTACTTATTGTAATTCTTAATTGTTTTGGGATAATTTTCAACTTATAGAATCTCACAAACTATAGTCTAAAACTAAGAATTGTAACTAAAGAATTAACAAATTGTAACAAAAAAATTAGAATAATTATATATACTTACAATTGAATGCACAGTAACCTTGCTCTTAATTATTATTCATCTTCTTCTTTTGTTTAATGTGTTCATATTAAAAGCTATTATCTAGGGTTGCTTTTCTTGTACAACATATATGCATAATATGTATATATTATATGTTTGTAGTTGTATTTGTTAATTGTATAATCCCTTTCATAGTCTCGTGTTATATTTATATTAATTATTGTTACTAAATCTTGTTTTAAATATCCATCATTAATCTAACTTCGAATCTATTTTCCTTCTCCTTGGGCAACCGCAGGAATCATGTGGTTCTCTTTTGATAACATGAAATTATCTACTGACATTTTTTTTCTTTCAAATTAGGAAAATAATGATTTTGCAATATTCAAGGGTATAGTCTAAGAGTTTACAGGGTGTTTAGTAAGTATACATAGAAAAAAATTGAAGTGAAGTGGTCTCATTGGAAACATTCAATAACAACATTCAATGTAACTTTTTTTAATATAATTATTAGTCACGATCGGTGAATGTTAAAATGACTTTACATGACTAGAAGTAATTTGATGAACGTATAAATAATATGATATATAAAGTGTAAGAGAGCCAAAATTTATCTTTATTCGAACAATTGATACTCGCAAATTAAGGTTTCATTTGATATCGAAATGTGGTTACATTTAACTTAATTGTTGTGAGATGGAGATATTGAAATTTAAACTTTAATAAAAATATAAGTAAATTTTATTAAAATTGATGTAATATATATATATATATATTATTGTGCATGGTAAGATGAGTATACGGAATATTTTTATGCACCATAACACAACCTATTTTATATAGAATAAATGATTAGTGCGTGTATATTGAAAAAATTGTCAATATCTAAACATTGTTAATAAATTTAATATATATTTATTAACCATTAAATTCTTGTGAATTAAGTTTGTAGTTTTGAACATCTAGAATTTTATTTGCATGTGCTCAATAAAAAAAAAAATTGTATTTGCATTTTTTGCAAATATTTATATATGTATGTAGGATCTTCTACTGAGGTGATATCTTGTGTAGGTTTCGTTTATTGGTTCGTCACGAAATCAATTTAAGTATTTAATGTATAATTTGCAATAGTATTCGGATCTCATCAAAATTTTATTAGTTTTAAGTTTCAACTATATCTTAATTTAAATTGTTATTTATTATTTTATAATAATTATAGTAGTATCTTTCTAATTATAATTATTTTGAGATTTACATGTATCAAATCACTTTTATTTTTATCTAAATTTTAAAATGTAATAATATTTATAATTATATTTTTACATTTTTAAATTTTAAAAATATATTTTTAAATTCAAACTATATAAACTTCCGGTAAAGTAAAACCCTAATTATAAATATCATCCCTTAAAAATAAAATACCCACCATGTATATGGGACTTTAATATTATAATTATATATTAATTCAAAAAATCAAATATAGATTGGGCCCAAGTAAAATTTTGTGTTGATAGAAATAATGGAGATGTATAAGGCTCGTGTCTTTGTCCAACTGGGTATTATTCATACTGTCATTAAATTAAAATTAATTTTAATCAAAAACAGCTATGGAAGACCAACAACTTGTCTATATCAAGAACTTAAGATGAAAAATTAATTTACAATTAATTGTGTTTTCCATGCTTTGGAAATTAATATTGAAAATTAATTAATATTAATTACACTTAATTTATAGATGAAGTGATCAAGTGAATAATCAAAACTTACACTTCAAACAGAGACAAAACAAATTATATGTATTTATAAATACATGCATGGGTCATGCAATGGTACATTAACTTAACTGTATTTTGAAATTAAAAAACAAAAAAAATAACTGCATCATATATATTCATACTTCTCCAAATTATTTCTTTATAATTTTTAAGTTTTATTTTAATTTAAAATTTTTTTATTATAATTTTTAACTTTTAAATATCTATAAAGTTATAATTAAAAATTAAGAATTACAAAAAAAAAATACTAAATATTATAACAAAAAACCGAAAGTAATTACACGTAGAATTGAATGCACCGTAACCCTATCTTAGATGAGTTAATATATAAAACAAAGACTTTAGTCTACTTTGAAAATGCCATTACTTGACTTGTGTTGCTATTAATTGCTTTCAAATAAGATATTGTAAGTACCCATCACCTAATTATTTTATTTTATAAACATTGTGTTTGTGTGTTTAATTTTTTTTATTATTCTAATCTCCAACATATAATTGATACTTTAATTTAAAATAAATATGCTGTATAAGTCTCTAATTAATGTACTTAAAGAGTTTTGCAAGTTACTTCTTATTTAGAATAAGAAAAAATAATAAGAGTACAATAAATAATGATAAAATACTTGAAATAATAAAACTGTCAAAGTTTATATAGTTAATTAATTCATAGTGAAGGACCAATTCTATGTTGTACCATTATCATTTTATATATTATTAGATGATAAAATATAAAAATTAGTTCAGTAGAAATTTTCAAATCATTTTCATATTTAATTTTTGACACTTGTAATTATATATTTATTTATAAGATAATTTATTAATGATATTGTTCAAACAATGGCAATAAAACATTGGTTAATGATAAAATCCATCTTTTAAGGTACAATGAAAACATGAGCCCTAATTGGATGATAATCAACATATACTCCTTCTATAAGATACATTTTTTATAAGGTGACTTTGAGTTCACTTATAAATAAATTAAGAATCACTTATTAAATGGGTAATTTGATGTTACTTCATTTATATAAATAACAAAAAATTATTAGCAGTTTTCAAACAATAATTTGGAGTCGGTCTCCAAATAATTTCTTATGTGATCGTGGTCAGATCTTTATATTTAGATTGCCATATTTAAGAGAGAAAATTATAAGTAATGCTAAATAATAAAAATTTTATACAAATTCAATTATATAAATTAATAAACCATAGTTCAACCATGACTTTAGAACCATGCTAACTTGAAAATTTTGCATAGCATAAAGTTAACAATTGTGAACAACAGGCTAAATTTAGTTTAACATAATACATTTAAAACTAAACTAAACTAAACTGGAACAAATGGTGCTAACCCTTGAAAGTATCATTATCTAGCAGCTCAAATCATCAAAATCAAAGGTCTCTAGCAAGGTGATTGAGTGATATGTTAATTTACATTTCCAAGCATTCAACCATAACTTCATGAAATAACAGAGGATAATCTACTCAAAATGAATATATACATTAAATTGGAAAGTCACTAATTGAAGGAAGATTTGACCAAGCAAATGAGCATTGTAAAAAATTATAATGTCATTGAGTTCTGATTAAAAAATTTAAAATGGAGAGTTAGTATTAAGTTAAAGAGTTTGTATAACAAATGAATCATCAAACTAGTAAAGAAAATAAACTTTCACCAAGTAATCAAGCACAAGATCACAATTTGAAATGATATCAGCACTGAGTTCATATTAACAAAGGAGAATAATATTAATACCACACAAAAAGTTATAGGAACAATGAAAGAGTAAAAGAGATGCAAAAAAGTTAAATACCCACATCCCTGAAGAAGTATCAAATCCCCCCTTAAAGTAATTACAGAAAGTTTATAGAAGTGATCTTTCTCTCTAAGTTCATTCTCCACTGCTTATACTGTCATAATCACTACTGGGAAATACCATGGAATTCTCCAGCCAACATTGTTGTCAATTTCAGAACCAGATGAAGCACTGTTGTCTAACAGCTTCACTCTTTTATTGGATAAGATAGCAGGTTTCACAACTTCTTTCTTTCAGGCGGATTGTTTAATGATGTTCAGGAGAACATTTTCCCTTCATTTGTGATAGAAAAATTGGTGAGTGCAAACAACCTAACCACTATATATTTCCTCTTGCGTATAAATTCAATCCAAGCCAATCAAGTAGAATACAAATCTATACAATATATGTCATACCTCAATCCTAGGAATTAGTCACATAATAATCGTTGCAAGTCCAAAAAATACATTCTACTAGTTAAAATATATCTCCTAAATATGCAAGGCATTTTTATTCTTTTTTAAATCATGAAATCAATCATAACTATGGCTCTGAAATTTATTCAAAATTTACTTTAAACTAATATGTCAAAATCAAATACAATCTAACATCATCCATTGGTTATCAAACTGGAAATCTAAACATATCTCATTTAAATACAAGCTCGGTCAAACAAAACAAATAAAACATTTAATATACTTTATTCTCAGTAGACTTGAAAGCTGAAATCTACAATAGAAAGCTATGATGTGCTTAATATGCTTGGACCATTACTATACAATCTTGAAATGCGAGAAAAAGGGATGAGTATTGAAAAATATTCAGTGAGCGAACATATAAAATGATTTATATTTTTCGAATATACAATCAGAGTACTAGGACAATCTATCCAAACAAGAAAATTAGCGTTAAGCTGTTTAGTTCATAAAACACAAGTATGACATAAAATCATGTTGATTTCTAATGACTTAAAACATGCATCAAAGTAAATTTTTTTCTTAAAAAAATTGCCTTAGATCTATACGTTTTAATTAAAGTTCAAAGGTGTCAAATGAGAGCTTTAAGTGCTTACCTTACTAACTATGATTTTTAATGCATATCAAGCCTAAAAGTATGAACTCTTTATACTTGAAACCCTCCTCTTTGTGCTCCCATGGCTGTTTTACGTTGGAGAAGGAAGAAAAGATCCAAATTAATTCAATTTTCTCTTATTTTTCTTTTTAATTAATTCAATATTTATCCAAATAAATATCATTAATTAATGGCAAATGATGTGATACAACCATGCTCATTTTACATGGATAAATTCAAGTCAAACTTGCATATAAACTTTGACCAAGATTAATTAATTAATAAATAAAGTTTAAGACTTTAAGTTAATATTACTAAATAAAATTTTAATTAATTAATTTAAATTAATTTAATTAATTAAAAAAATAATAAAATCGGAACCGACCTAGAATCGGACTGAAATCGGCCTGGAATCGGAACTGTCTAACGAACCGGTCCGGACTGTTACTATTATAGTTCCAAGAAGCAAGAACCGTCAACCCGAATCGGATCAGCCCGAGCCACCGTTAGACACCACTATTTGGGGCAAGCATTGAGTGGAGAAGATGGTTTTCCATTGTCTTGGTCCCAAGAACGAAAACAAGAGGTTTTGAGGAAGGCACATAGTGCTTTTATTTTATGTTTAAGTGATGGAGTGCTAAGAGAGATTCAAGCTTTGAATGTGGACACAACTTCTGGATTATAGGAGAAACTGGAGGCAAGATACATGTCCAAGTCAATAGATAATGGTCTCTACCACAAGAGAAGATTATACACATTAACAATGAAAGAAGGTGGATCTGTTAGGGAGCTTCTTGATGAATTTAACAAGATCACAATGGATCTTGACAATCTAGATGCAAAACTCCCAGATGAAGACCTGGCCATGATATTACTGAGTTCTCTGCCTGTTCGTATAAACATTTTATAGACACTATAACATTTGGTAAGAAAACTATCTCCCTAAAAGATATGAAAAATGCTCTCAACACCAAAGAGAAAAGGAAGAATGGTCTTGGCAGTTCAACAAGAGAAGGACTCACTGCAAGAGGAAGACCAGAAAAGAAACAAGAAAGGAAAGAGTAGTCAAAATCAAAGTCCAGAGAAAAGAAAAGGAAGTGCTTCTTCTGTCATAAAGAAGAGCACTTTATCAAAGACTGTCCAGAAAAGAAGAAAAAGAAGAAAGAAAAATAGAAGGAGAAAGGAGATGCTTCTGTAGCCTTGGAGGTGTCTAGTGATGGCTATGATAGTGCAAAACTTCTTGTTGCCACAAAAGAAAGGTTGGACAATGAATGGGTAATAGATTCATGGTGTTCTTTTCATATGTGTCCTCATAAATTTTTTTTTGATTCAATCTTTTACTGTAAGGGAGGAAAAGTATTATCAGGTAACAATGAATCATGCCTGATTGCTAGTATAGGCATTATCAAATTGAGGATGTTTGATGGAGTAGTTAGGGAATTGAATGAAGTAAGGTATGTACCGAGTCTAAGGAAGAATTTAATCTCACTAGGGGTGCTAGATCATTTAGGTTATTCTATCAAAATTGCTAATAGTAGTCTAAAGGTTTCAAAGGGGTCATTAGTCTTTATGAAAGGAGAATTTAGGAATGGTCTATATGTTCTTAACACTTTAGACTCCAAAACTAATCTCACAACTTCTGAGATAGAGGCAAATCATAGGACTAGAATGTGACACCTGAGACTTCCACATATTAGTGAAAAAAGGGTTAAAGAAACTTCATAGACAAAGGTTGTTAGGGAATGAGCCTTTAGAACCATTGGAGTTTTGTGAAAACTGTGTGTTAGGTAAAACAACCTGATTGAAGTTTAAACCAGTAAAGTACACAAAAAAGGGACCTCTAGAATATGTGCATGTTGATCTGTGGGGTTCTACTCAAGTCCAAACTCCTAATGGTGCTAGATACTTCCTTACTATCATAGATAACTGGTCTAGAAAACTTTCGGTTCATATCTTAAAGTCAAAAGACCAGGTGTTTCATAAGTTCAAAGAATGGAAGCTGCTGATCGAGAATCAAACAGGTTTGAAACTGAAAGGTCTAAGGACAGATAATAGATTGGAATTCTGCAATGAGAAGTTCAATGACTGGTACAAACAACAGGGAATTACAAGGTACAAAACTGTCACTTATAATCCACAACAAAATGGATTAGCAAAGAGGATGAATAGGATAATAATGGATTGAGTTAGATACATGTTGATTCAATCAAATCTGGAAAAATCTTTGTGGGTTGAAGCTGTAAGCATAGCAGCTTATATCATTAACAGAAGCCCATCAACTGCACTTAAGTTGAAGACTCCAGAAGAAGTGTGGTATGGAAAACCACCAGATCTTGGCAACCTTAAAATATTTGGATGTTAGGCTTATGCACACGTAAAGAGAGGCAAACTAGATCAGAAGGCAATAAAGAAAAGGTTTATTAGTTATCCAGTAGGAGTCAAAGGATACAAACTATGGTACAGGGAGGGTAATCAAATAAAGCGCATCATTAGTAGAGATGTCATCTTTCATGAAGATTCTATTATGAATGAGCAACTCCAGTCACTTACATCAACATCCAGAAACTCTCCTAATGAGCAAAAGGTTGAGTTTGAAGTGCAGCAATCAGGTAAGTACACAGAAGCAGAAGAGAGATCAGAAAAGCATAATAATCTTTAAGACTATCAACTGGCAAAAGATAGAGAAAGAAGGGAAGTGAGACCACCTACTGTGGGTTCTAATGGCCTAAAACATGCATAATTGAAGTTTCTCTCCCTAGGAAACAAAGCTTAAAACCATACTATACAATGAAGAAAACAAGAAAGAAAATGAGTCCATAAAGAGCTTACCTAGCAAGCTTTCATTATTTGATGAATTTGAGTCTCAAAAGTATGAGACC
>JAVXUL010000006.1:714706-727646 GCA_035590515.1 Trichilia minutiflora | reverse complement strand
TTTAATTAATTATTTTTATAAATTAAAAAATTAATAAAACCAAAACCGGACCGGAATCGGAACCGGCTCGGCCCGGAACCGGAATCGAACTGGAACTGGAACCGTCTGACGAACCGGTCCGTTACTGTTTACCTTCCGATTTCGGTTTCGGTTCCATGAAACTCGAACCGTCGAACCGGCCCGGTCCGGCCCATTTCGGTTTCCAGTTTACACCAGTTCCAAAAAATTGGAATCGTCAAACTGGTTCGAACCCGTCGGTTCAAGCCCGTTAGACACCCCTAAAAATGAAAAAGGAAAAGAGAAAGGGAAATGAACAAGTTATCGTAGACAGATGGGCAAGTGGAAGAAATGGAAAGGAGTATGATTCTATGAATCGTCGAAAATTGCTTTGGTTAAGTCGGTGGCTACTTATAATTGAAAAATTATTTCAATTGTTCCAATTTCAATTGAAACAATAAGGAAACAGAAGGAAACCGGCACAAGGAAACTAAGAAGTAAAAAAAAATGTAAAGAGAAGGAGAAAAATAGTGAGAAAAATTAATAAGTTTTTGAATAAATTTGGATATAATTTATGTGTTGATTTAATATATTTTAAAATAAGTAAGATTATAGATTAAATTTTAGATATATATGTGTTGATGTAAGAAAATTTCGGTGACTTTATCGTACCAAATATCAAATTTCTTTATGGTAATAATATAGTGGTTGAAGGATTTTTTGTGTTTGTGACTGGACTTGAGTCTCTCCCAAGTTGTCTAAATATCCCATTTCTTTTCTTTTCTCTTTTTTTGTTTATTTCTTCTTCTCTTTTTCTTCTTTTTTAGAATTGAAAGATTAAGTCCCACGTAGTTCTCTTTTTGGGAAAGATAATAATTTTTATAGGGTTTGAATAGCTCACTCTAAAAATTTTGGAATATGTCATAGTAATATGTGGTCATACTAAATAATGGACCAGAGACTTTGGACTAAACTCCAATAAATTATCCAAATAATATGTTTTTGTAAAAATATAATTATTTTAATAATATTTTATGTTAAAAAATTTATATTTTATCTACTTAGTAAATGTTATTATTTAATTGATATTAAGACATGCTTATGACAAAAGAAAGAAACCCACAAAATCGTAAAAATAGTCACGATATTAAGGTAAGTATGAGTTAATTTTTAACTTTAAAATTAAAAAGTACGATGTTTTATTGAAATTTAAAATTTGTGAAAATTTTACGAAATTCTTGAATTTTATGAGGTTCCTAAACTATCACGTGTTGATCTAATTAATTATTTTCTGAATTTGTTTTAAATAATAATTTTTACATAATTATTATCTTTATAAATGTAATATGAAAAGTGTGTCAACAAGTGTCATGTTTATTTAAATAGATGATTTTTAATAATTAAATTGTCAAATGTCAATTTTATGAAAAATTGTACATTTGTGTAATTCGTGAATGTTATTACAAATATAAATATTAAGATTGAATAATTAATTAGATAAATAAAAACATGATGTTTATAGTTGATGTAACACTGGTGAACATTAGATGTGATTTCAATCTTGTGATAAAAAGCTTGTAAAAATATAAAATTTAGGTGGCAATCTCTAAGAATAATACTCCAAAAGTACACGAAATAAATTAATTAGAATTATTTATAATAAATAGTCGAAGTAAATGAAATTATTTTATGATAAGTGATTATATGTGTCCATGTTATTTTCTCAACGTTGGTTTCTTTTAATTTGTGTTTTGATATTTTATAAAATTATTGTCAAAAATCAGAAGGCATTTTATTTTAAATCCTATTTGCTTTAATTTAATAAACCTGTTTTTGTATATAAATATCTATTAGGGTTTTAATCAAATAGATAACAGAATGGTTGATAGTTAAAATGACGAATTTGTAACTTTGGGACCTATAATTATAATACTAAATAGATGGTTGTCGATGCATGTGTAATTATCTTTGTGCATATGTATATGGTATAGTTAAGATAGATATATATATATACGAATATATGTTAATATTTGAGAATTATGATTATTAATTATTTGAGTAGGTGTTAAAAAATAAAAGGATTGTAGTTAATTATAGTTGAACTTCAGTTTGGAGTGCTTAGGATATAATTTTTTATAAGAAAATTTATAAATTTTATTTATTTTAGTATATATATGTTTGTATTATAGTAAATACCTTAAATATTTTATATTTGGAGTGTTTGAAGTTAGTATCATAGCATGAATAGAATTTGGAATTTGGAGGTGATAGATACTAAAGTGCTTTTTCTATTTTCCTTTTCCTTTTTGTTTTCATTGTCTGCTTGACTGTTAAAGCAAACCCAGATAACTAAAAACACCATCAGGAAAAAGACTTTCTCTCTTTATATATACATGGGAGACAGACAGACAATAATCTTTTATTCGACCATGGTGTCTGAGACTGAGTGTGAAAAAAATATAAACGGAAAGAGCTGGAGAGCTAGAGAGGGACCTCCGTAGAAATTGGAAAATGGTTAACAATTAATCCCATGCAAACTGGTCCAGGGGACTGAGATTACAACATGATAATACTGTAGACTCCAGAAAATCAAAATCAAAATTGGATTTCTCAAATGATTCAATCATATTCCTCCCATCATTCAACTCATTTGAAATGATTTTGATCTCCTTCTGATGAGAATTCAATGGCTGTAATTGTTTTGGCTGCATTGCTTCCTCCTTTCTTGTAGCTTCCATCAGTTCATCAAAGCCGCTTCCACTCAGTAAGCCATTATTCTCATCTATGAGACCAAACCGACATGGATTTAATGAAGAAGAAGAGATTGGGGCACTGGTTATAGAGGATTGGGTTGTAGATTCCATTGATGTAGTCCAAAACAGATTAGGGTTTTGGTATTCAGAGGCTGTAGCAGGTAGGGATGATGAGAGTTCATGCATTGATGATGATGATGATGATAAAGAATGTGTGATAATATTATTTTCATGAGAAGGAATATTATATGGTAGTTGGAAAGCTGATTTCATTGTATCCATGGAATAAGAAGAATCATCTTTCATTTGTGAATCCATCAAGAAAACAGGAGAGTTGTTGTGCTGATGATGAACAGGAAACTTGCATGCATAATTATTATTATGATCAATAATTTGATTTGAAGAAAGAAGATTATGAGTATGAGGATCTATTCCTTGTGCAATGAGCTTCTTCTTGATACAAGAATTCCAAAAATTCTTCACCTCATTGTCAGTTCTACCAGGCAAATGTTTAGCTATCTGAGACCATCGGTTCCCTAGAATTCTATGAATATCAATGATAATTCTCTCTTCACGTTGGGTAAAAGAACCCCTCTTCAGATCTGGTTTCAAATAGTTTATCCATCTCAATCTGCAACTTTTCCCACATCTCTGCAGCCCTAAAATACAAATAAATCCGAAGAACAAGTCCATTAAACAACCATATATAAACATAGAAGAATGTATATCAATAAATATGGATAGATATATAGATAGATAATTTACCTGCAAGTTTAGCAACAGAACTCCAGGAACCATGTCCATGGTTTGTAATATATTTGATAAGCTTCTCATCTTCTTCAGGAGACCATAATCCTCTCTTCACTTTCTGTTTGCCGCAACAGTTATGACCCATATCGTCAATATCATGAGAAAAGCTAGCTGCTCTTTCTATGTTTTATTACTGTGTCTGGACTTTGATATGGTATATACGGCTATAGCAAACCTTCCTTTGAATCTCTTTTTTCTTTAATTCCGAAATTGCAAACCCTCTCTTCTCCCATGTAGATTTATATATACTAGTAATTGCTTGTTATGTTTATGATGGAGACACATGTAGAGTAAGAAAGAGAGAGATGTTTGACAATTTCACTTGGAAATGTACTCATTGAGAGGAGGACCATTTGTTCTCATTGGCTGTTTTATGATAGCTTCCAGTTCAAACATCAACCACCTCCATTCTTCCCAAACTCGAATAATTATTTTGTTAATTAATTTAATCACTCATTAATAAGCAATTAAAAAAATAATATATTGATGAATAATGATATTAGGTATTCTAATTAAATAATACTAAAAATCTTAGCTTGTATCACAATATTAATATGCATGATTTTTCTGTTAGACCTAAAAATTGACTTGTTATTGTCATAACAACTCGAAGTATTAATTACAATAAAATAAAGAGGTGTAATTTTAATTTATTAAAGCAAATTAAAATTAACATGAGATAATATGTAGAACAATGACAAGTTAGTTTTCACATTTTTTGAAATATTAATATTAAAATAAGAATAATATTATAAATATTAATTTTATCTTTATAAGTTGATAGTATTATATTATGGTAACATATTTTATATGACAATTCAATTAGAATATTCATATTTAGTAAAATGAGGTAATTATCTTTATTAAATTATTATTTTAATTAAAATTAAAAAATTAAAATAATTATATGCTTGAACTAAAAATCCCAATTTGTATTTACATTGTTTATTATGCTTTTTCACATGTAATTATGATTTCAATTGATAAAACTGTACGAATTTAAATAAATATTTTTAATTTTTAGTATTTAATAAGATTTAAAGACAATATTTAATTCTATATTAATTGAATCTAGTAAGTTAGAGATATAAACTTTACTTATAAATTGATACGATAATATTATATTCTTATCATATATTACTAAAGTAATATATAAATTAATAGAAAAAAGAACTTATGTCTATTAATAATTATGCAAAGCCATATGTCTAAATTCATATAATCAATAATTATTAATAAAAATAAATACATCTAAATAAAAAATAACAATACTCTTTTCTTCACTCTAACGATAAGTTTGAATTTTATCAATTTCTTGGTGTCAAAGAAGAAGGTGATGATTGGAAGATGTCTGCTTTCATGATTTAGTTTCAACCTTTAAATTGACTTTCTTTCTTTCTTCAGTCTTCTTCTTTCGTCCCTTATTATCTTTAATTTCTCAAGAGGAAATCACGTGAAAAAACGAAGCAGCAAAACCGTGGCAAATTATAGCACACACATTTCTCTCTCTCTCGCTCTCTTTTTAAATATTTTTTTATGAAAATAATAAATAATTTCGATCTTCTTCAACCTTTTACAAAATTGTCAATTTCTAGTTTCACTCTGAAATCGTTACAAATGACGGCAAAGTAAAAAATTCTTTCTAGAGGAGAACGCCAAGTGTTCCTGCCACCAAGTTATTACATTTTTCAGGAGAAGCATTTCAGAAGATAATTTAATAAACACATAATATGTATTACAATTTTTTTATTATACTTAGTACACTCACTAATTATTATAATTATTACTCTCATAATTAGTGAGTTTTAAAATCAAAGTACTCATTGTACTATAATTTATTCGAGGGACATAAAATACGTCTATCTTACTTATAAAATTTTTAATATTTTTATACATAAATAAAAAATCAATGTTTATTTAATTTTATATTTTTGTACTTTTTATTAATCATAAAATTTAAATACTTTTAACAATTGAGATTTAAACTCACACATATAATTAATGTATCATATCTTAGTATCAACAAAATTAAAATAATTTATTAATGTAAAATTTTATAATAACATCAAACACTCAAACTCATAGACGGCAAAATAAATTCGTTATATCTTTAAAAAAAATAGTTTATATGATACTTCTATGATAATTAAAAAGGATAAATCTCTAGTTTAAGTTCCTTACCATGATATGATGTTTAGGTTTTATATAAAAGAAACAACTTCCGATGGGTAAAAAAATCCTTAAGCTCTATTGTGATTTTTCTAAAGATATAATAAATTTCTTCTGTGATCTATGGTTTAGGTGTTTAATATCAATAAGAAAATTTCACGTCGATATAATTATAGATAAAAATAAAATGTTCTTTTGTTCTGTTTTATATTTAAGTGTAAAAAAAAAAATTATAAGACATTATTCGACAATGTATACATCTCTCACATCCATTTGTATAAATAAAATAAATTAAGCTATTATACATTGGTCTGTATCCTTACACCAACACTTGTTAGTTAGACTTTTAGATAAATTTGAGAATTTGTGCAAACTGAAATATGTAACTTAAAATTTAAAATCAATCAAATTAAAAATTTTAAATTGAAACACAAATGTTATTATTATAATTGAGTTGGGCATATTAATATATTGACATACTGAGTATAATAATGAATTCCAAATAAAGTATGTATATATAACAGTTTATATTTATAATATTATTGTTAAATCAATAATTACTAAAAGAAAGATTCAAATTCATAATACTAAAAATTATTAACTTTGAAAATCGACACCAAACCAAACTTTAGAAAGATATTAAATTATCTTTGAAAAAAGAAAGTCTACAACTCCATGATCTTTGTGCCAAGCTCTTAGGGTTAACTTCTAGAATTGCAAGTAAATTACGTTGATGAAAGGTAAGAAAGGAGAGGGAAACTTTTTTAATTAATTATGTAATAAGAAGAGCTTAATTAAACATAAAATATTGATTAAGTTAGATGGGCCAACCCCAAAATTTCATTATAAATTAATGCTACCGACAGTTCAAATGATCATGAGATGTTAATATTGTATTATAGTGTAAAATCAAAAGCCATAAAAAAACTTGAATATCCCCACTTGCACTTGGTCGAGTTATCGATTAATTATTAGGTCATGTTTGGTATGTTTAACTGTACTAATTATCGTACATTCAACTATTCTTATTACAATACATTTTTACATTATGCCCGATTCATCTATTGTAATTCTCAATTTTTTCGTAATAATTTTTGACTTATAAAATTTCACAAACTATAGTACAAAGTTAAGAATCCTAATAGAAGAATTAAAAACTATAACTAAAAATTTAAAAGAAAGTTAAGAATCCTAATAGAACAATTAAAAATTATAACTGAAAAATTAAAAGATATAATTATTTTTACGATTGAATGCACCGTAATTTTGCTCTTAAATATTAATCACCTTTTCCTTCAATATGTTCATACTAAAAGCTATATTAGCTAGAGTTTCTTTTCTTATACAACATATCTATATCTATCGCTATAGCTACAGCTATAGCTATATATAATCCATCTCATAGTCTCTTATTATATTTGTGTTAATTATTATGACTAAATGTTATTTTAAATTCCAACCATTAATCCAACAACTTCGATTCTATTTCCCTTCTCCTTGAGCAATCGCAGGAACGACGTGGTTCTCTTTTGATCGTATGAAAATTATCTACAGATTTTCTTTTGATCTTAGGAAAATATTGATTTCGCGATATAGGGTGTAGGCTAAGAGTTTACTCCACGTTTTGTTAAGTGTATATATATAAAAAAAATTTAGGTAGAACAGGTCACAATATGTAGTAATTTTTTATGTTGTTATAATAATTATTAGTCATAATCGCTGAATTTTAAAATGAATATATATGTTGTTAGAAGTTAGGAAAATAAGGATATACATAAAATATAAGGGTACCAAAATTTATGCTCATTTGAATAATTTATATTCGCAAAGTTAATGTGATAAGAATTGATATTTTAACTTCTTACTTTCACGATAAGAAATTAAATTAAAAGAATTATTCTTTCAATTATACTAATTCTTATATAAACTTTCTCTAATCAACATTTGATAATATATATATGACTCGTTACAGTCGTATTTTTATTAATTTGAATAAATTTAAATATAGATTGAACCCTAGTAAAGTTTTGTCTTTATAAAATAATGCAGATGTATAAGACTTCGGTGTTTTTGGCCAGCTGGGTATTATTTATATGGTCATTAAATTAAAACTAATGTTAAGCAAAGTGAAGACCAACTGGTCTATATCAAGAACATAAGACGAAAAATAATTTAAAAGGACCGACTTTGTCTACATCAAGAATATAGGAGGAAAAATAATTTAAAATTAATGGTGTTTTCCATGCTTTGCAAATTAATATTAATTAGACTAAATTTATAGGTGAAGTGATCAAGTGAATAATCAAAACTTATACTTCAAACCAACAAAACAAATTATATGTATTTATATATACATACATGGGTTATTCTATGGTATATTAACTCAACTGTATTATATATATTCACACTTTTTCCAACTTTTTTTTTATAATTTTTAAATATTTTGGTGTAATTTTGAATTCTTTTATTACAGTTTTAACTTATAAAAACTTATAAAATCATAATTGCAAAAAAAAAAAATATTTAAAAAACTGAAAGCATTTATATATACAATTAAATTTACCATAAACCTACCTTATACGAGTTAATATATAAATTAAAGCAAAGACTTTAGTCTACTTTGAAAATGACTTACTTGACTTGTGTTGCTATTAATTGCTTTCAACTAAGATATTGGAACTTCCCATTACCTAATTATTTTTATCATTATTTTATAGACATTGTGTTGTGTGTTTAATTTTTTTTTTTTATTTTAGTCAACAATATACAATTGACAATTTAATTTAAATAAATATTATGCATAAGTCATTTGTTAGGGTATTTAAAAGGGCTTTGCAAGTTACTTCTTATTTAGATCAATAATAATAATAATAATAATAATAATAATAATAATAATAATAATAATAATAATAATAATAAATAGTGATAAAATGCATGAAACAACAAAATTGTGAACGACTATATAATTAGTTAATTTCTACTCAACCAAGGTTATATTATATGTTGTTAAATTATTATATATTCTATATTTTTTTAGGTATTAAAATATAAAAATTAGTTCATATGAAATTTTCAGATCATTTCACATGTAATTATATATTTATTTATAATATCATTACTCAATGGTATTTTCATAATAATGCAAATGTCACATTAGTTACATGATAAATCCAATCTTCTAAGATATCGTAAAAACATGAGCCCTAATTGGATCATAATTAACGTATACTCTTTCTATAAGGTACATTAATTTTATAAATTATGAAAACTAATTGGATGACAGGAACTTATAACTATCATGATATCGTCATAACAATGATGCAACATTGGTTACATGCTAAATCCAATCTTCTAAGATACCATAAAAACATGAGCCCTAATTGGATCATAATTAACGTTTACCCTTTCTATAAGTTACATTAATTTTATAAATTGTGAAAATTTGGCATTAATTGGCTGATGAAGAGGAATAAAAGTTAATCTAACATAGACTCCTATAAGGTTCATTTTCATAAGGTCAATTTGATTTCACATATAAAATCAAAAGCAACTAACATGAAGGTAAGTTAATTATTAAGAATCACTTATTAAATGCATAATTTAATTTTGCTTCATCTATATAATAACAAAAAAAAAAAGGATTAGTGATTTTTAAACAATAGTTTGGAATCAGTCTCTAAATAATTTCATATGTAATTGTGTTAGAAGCTTGATGTTTAAATCCCCAAGCTCAAGAGAGAAAATTATGAATAGTGCTAAAATATTTTTATATAATTTAATTATATAAATTGATATATTATAGTTATATTACTAATACATATCTTATATTTTCAGAGTAGTAAAAAAAATCATTGAAGTAAAAATTATAAATTAGGTGATAATAATATAATAATGCTATATTAACTGTCAGAATTTGCATAAAAAATTTAGATGTCTAGTATTATTATTACTCATAGTTTATATCAACCGGGGATTGTTGGTTGTATTATCCTGTTTTATACCTTTCAAAGTTCTAGTGAATGCAGAGGTGTTTTTAGTAATTTTGGGGCATTAAAAAAATACTTTGCTAATTTCTCAAAATTAAATTTAAATTTTTTCAAATTATTTATTTAAAATTTATTCTTCTAATTTTTTTGAGATACAAAATCATTGATTAAATTTTGTAATCTAATTTTACTAAATTATCTCTTTAGTAGGTAATAGTCAGTTTATTTATTGATTAAATTTATCTAGTGCTCTTTTGAGGTTTTTAAATATTTTTTTCATTCTTTTTTTTAAGTTTCTCATATGTGCATTTTCTAGCAAAATATTTACAATTAAATCACAAATAGACAAATACATAAAACACTTTTCTTTTTAGAAAATATAGTCCTTATGCAATAAGAATAATTAGTACAAAAAATTTTAAAAAATAATTAGAAAAACTATATAAAATAATCCAATTTGAAAAAAATTAGAAGAGTTCAATATGTTTTGTGGGTTAGCTCATCATAATTCTCTCATGGCTTAATCTAATCATAAGAATTTGAACTTTAAAAGAATTTTAGGTTTGTATTTTAAGGATGTTACCCTATTGAAATGTCAAAGGGATTAAACTGTAATTTTTATTTGTACTGTCTTTTCAACAAGCGAGATTAATTCAATTAATATCTGTAATTCATTTGTTAGATTATGATTTCTCACATTAAGAAAGAAAGAAAGGAAGAAAGAGAGAGAGAGGTAGTAAACGAGGGGCACAAATCTTTCAAGATGATTGAAGAGTTGGGGCTGGAGCCGAGAATTCAGCATTACATATGCATGGTTGACTTGTTAGGCAAGGCACGACAATGAATTTTGAGCCCAATATTTTTATTTGGGGTTCATTCTTGTCAGCTTGTAAGAACTATAAACAATTTGAGATGGCTGAGAGAGTGATTGAGAAAGAATTACGAATAGTAAAGCCAGAGAATGATGGAGAGATTTTCCTCCTCATTTATGATTTATATGCTTTGAATGAGAAGTGGACTGGTGCAGAGAGGGTAAGGAAAATAATGCTCGATCAATACGTGAGGAATGCCCCAACAGTATTGGATATTTTTAATCTATTCAATTCAAACTAATTTAAATAATTAAAATTAATAATTTAAACCGATTTAAAAAATTTTTAAATTAATTTATAAATTAATATTTTTTAAATCACAGTTGATAATTTAAATTATAAATTAGATTAATATTAAATCATGAAATTATAAAACAAATCACTTAATATTATTATATAAAATTTTTACTATTTTATTTATCATCTCAAATTATATATTGATATCTTTATTTTTTTTATGTGATCAAAATTAATAAAAAAAATTATTTATAAAATGATTAAAAAAGTTCATAAAATTCTCTCAGTATATAGTAATTAACTATTATAACTTTAATTTTATAATATAATCTAAATCATGAATTTAAATTATTTTAAATCATATTTTATAATTTATATTGAATTATAATATTTTAATAGATTAAATTAAATTAATTTAATTTTAAATTATAATATATATATATCAATTTAAAATAAAATTTCAAACTAATTCGAACACAGCCAGGCCCCAATGCTTTCTTTGCGAGCAATGGTCTTAATTCACTCATGAATGTCAAATATACTAAGGTGTCAGTTCTTACAATTCTTCATTTTGAGAGAACATGAAAAGATGAAAGAAGGAATACATTAATTAATGGAGGAGGAAGAATTACTTGTTGCTTATACTTGGCAGTTTTCAAAGGCTATTGAAGACAGTTGTTCAGTTACGATGTTTTACTGAAATTGCTGGTGGGAAGGATGTGACTTACCTGAGCTGCAAGAGGCCCAGCTTTCAAATATTTTATTGTATTATTGAACTTAATTTTATCGATTAATACTATTATAAGGTATCAATTCGAATAAATATATTATATTTATATCGTATTAATAAATTTATAATATTTTTTTTATATTTATTCGAATACGATCTATTTATTAATCGTGTCAAGAACACTTAATCCGAATACGATTCATTTATTAATCGTGTCATTTGTTTAATAATAGTGTCATCTATTTATTAATCGTATCATTTATTTTTTAAATAGATGATATAATACAATATGATTGGATCAGTAACTCGATCTAATCTATTCAATCCATTTAATTAATTAATATAAAATTTAACCTATTTAACTAATTATTTATTTAATATAAAATAAATATCAAATATAAATAAATAAAACTACTATATTAAATAATTATTTATTTAGACATAATTATTTATTTAAATACAATTATTCATTTAACTAATCATGTCTTAATCATATTTTAAACGAATAAACAAATTAAAAAGGTCAAATCTGAATCTGACACGATTATTAATCGTGTGACATGAATACGATCCGATTATTATTCGTGTCAAAATTTTTAAATCCAAATCCGTTTAATTATATCGAATTCTTGTCGAATAATCGTGTCTTGACCCAAATTATCACCCATATACCTAATCAATAGTAGATCGGACATCATGTATGCTACCAACTTATTATCATGGTTCATGCAAAGTTTAAGTAAAATTCATTATGATGCTATATGAAGGGTTTTAGATATTTAAAGGGAACTAGCACTTATGGAGTTTGGTACAATAATATTAACAATTTTGAATTGTGTGGTTTTTCTGATAGTGATTGGACAGGTTCACTTGATGATCGAAAGGGCACATCTGGCTACATTTTCAATCTTGGTTCAGGTGCTATTTGTTGAAGTTCAAAAAAGCAATCAACTATAGCCCTCTCCTCATCAGAAGTTGATGTATATAGCTATTACTTTAGCAGCCTGTCAAGCAATTTGGTTGAGTCATATACTCAATGATATGAAGCAGAAGGAAGCATTTGGAACAACTATCTTTTGTGACAATCAGTCAACTATTGCAATGATAAAGAATCCTGTGTATCATAGCCGCTCAAGACACATTGAGTCTTGGTATCACTTTATAAGATAGTTAGTTGTTGAAGGAAGCATTCAGATAGCTTATTGCGACACTAATAAACAGATTGCAGACATATTCACTAAAGCACTTCCTCTAACAAAATTTGAGCATGTCAGAAATATGTTAGGTGTTGTAAATTTCTGCATTATGGGGGAGTGTTATAGAAAAATGTAGAAATTAGTAAGTTTAGATTGTTTTACTTAGTCATCCTAGTTTTAAGGAATAAAC
>JAVXUL010000006.1:701828-714606 GCA_035590515.1 Trichilia minutiflora | reverse complement strand
CGACACTTGGACTCACCGGACTATTCTATAACAAGACTACCTATACTTGGGTACATAATCTAATTGAGATCAATAGGATAAAGAGGATATTGAGTTCTTATGATTTTGAGTGAAAAATTGAAGTTTAATCAATGGGATTTGAAGAAATCAAGGGGAGAAGAAATTTACAGAGGCTGAGAAATAGGGAGAGTATTAGGGAAAAGAGCTGGAAAGAAGAAGAAAGAACACCTTCTTTTGTTTGGCATTATTTATAATGTCTTGTGTAATTACAAAAATATCATTAAGGTTATAAAGAAAAGAAAATTCCGAAATGGGTTAAAAATAATTCAAGGGATGTGATTAACGTTTGGCATTGGTGTGGAGGAAAACCAACATTGGTT
The DNA here is from genome assembly GCA_035590515.1 of Trichilia minutiflora. Classification (NCBI taxonomy): domain Eukaryota; kingdom Viridiplantae; phylum Streptophyta; class Magnoliopsida; order Sapindales; family Meliaceae; genus Trichilia; species Trichilia minutiflora. The sequence continues at coordinate 714,226 of JAVXUL010000006.1, read as the reverse complement.
GCTTTGTTTTAGGGGAATTAGTGCCAAGATTGGTGCCAATCTTCCCCCAGCAGGCCTAGACAGACACCAAGGTCAATGTCAGTCTTAGGGCTTCTTTTCCCCTAGATGGTTGCCCAAATTTTCTTTATCTTCTGGCTTTCATCCTCTTTTATTTCTGATGCTGTTTTTACCCTCATCCAATATTCTTTTTTACTCTAACTTCTTTCCGTTCGATCGTCTTTTTATCCTTGTTAAGCATCAAAAATTTATCAATCAATTATTGATCTCGATTAACATAAAATTCACTCTGAAACTCGAGGGTTCTATTGATAACTCAAATGAAACTCTTTCGTTCATAACCATTTTGTACATAAATTTTTTCTAATTATATATTAAACTTCAATATTGTGTGTAACATCCTTGTCCTTAAGGACAGGGAGTGATGTCGGAGTGAAAATATCTGAGTAAGGAGCTCCTCCTAGTATTCTTCAAGATAACTGTGGAGGCAGTAGGAGCAAGCCTCACATCAGAATAGGAGAGAAAGTTATTGGACGATATATATGAAGTTGGAATTGAGTTATTAACGAGATCTTTAGGGATAGGTTTAAAACCATTATCAAGAACAAAACTGTGAGATTCTATGAATGGGATCAAAGCAGATAATATTGTTAATAATTTTAGATCAGATCTTGCATTGTGTTAACTACAAAATTTTATCCAAACGATCATATAATAAAAATAACAAAAATATTCTTATATTATTAAATAACCAAACTATCAGAATTAAAAAAAAGGGTTTTACAAAATATTAAACTAAAAATTTTAAGAATTTATTGATAGTTAGCTATCATTAAAATTGATACTTTATGTCTGGATCAGGCGGTTTACAATAGTTTAAAACCGTAATTTTTTTATTTATTTTTTTGCTCATATCCTCCGGTCATGCTCATTAAAATTTGTGTAATTGCTATTTTTTTTTAAATTTTGCGAATTTTAATATCACTTTAATTTTATATAAAAAAAATTTATTTCTATAACACTATTTATAAAGCAAATAACTTATTATAAAAATAAAAAAAACTACAATTTTACATAATTAAAATTTCAATCTATGGACATATACGGATTTAGACTCAGCAAACTTTTATTTATTAACATCTCATTTCATTACATAAAACATCTACTTTATGAAAAATAGTTTGGTTATAAATGTAAATAAAATAAATTTTATTAAATTAAAAATATATTATTACATAATAATAATAATAATAATAATAATAATAATAATAATAACCTATGTATTACGAAAGAAGACATTATTATTATTATAACTATCAATCATATTTAAAATAATTATGCATGTAACGAATTTATTGAATAGGCATATAAATAACAAGATATGCCAATCTCACCTAATTTTTTCTTTAAAAAAAAATACAATTATTTTTCACTAGAATAAAGTTATTGTCTAAGTAGAAAATTTTTACATTTATTAAAAATAAGGAATACAAATATTTCGGCAATAAAATTCTAATAAATTTATGAGAACTACATTTATAAAACATTAATGTTAGAATATGAACTCTTCTATCTAAATTAATGCGACAATGTTTTATATCTTTATGAATTTATAAACAAAAAATATATAAACAAATTGACAGTTAATTTATATAAAAATTTGTATTTAAACATGAAAACTATTTCTTAGAATATTTTATCAAACTCTTTTTATGTGTGATAGTTACTTTACGTCTGTTTGAAGTTAGGTAGATTAAAATTTTTTACTTATATAAAAATAAATAAATAGCAGGCAATCAAAAATTAATCCGGGTAATTAGATGTCAACCCAATGAAATGTGAAGGTGTAATCTTGTTTTTACATAATTAAAATATAAACCAATGGTAATCCTTGTCTCTCACCATCTTCGACCCACATCAAGACATCTAATTTCTTGTTTTAAACACTTAAACTCAAAGGTTTTAGATATAAAAAATGCTTCTACACCAAACGAAGCCTTAAAACTTTTCTCACAAATGCATCGTCAAGCACTTCATCTGGATACTTTCTCGGTATCCTACGTTCTAAAATCATGCTCCCATTTGCATGATATCGTCGCTATCCAACACCTCCATTCTCACGTCCTCAAATTAGGATTGATTTCCAATGTATATGTAGCAACTTCACTGCTCCATGCGTACGTAGTTACTTCGTTTGAGTTTGGATGTAAACTGTTCGATGAATTGCCTAAGAGAAACACAGTCATGTGGAATACCATGATAAAAGGGTATTCGAAGTGTGGAAATTTTAACAAAGCGTATGATGTCTTCGAACAAATACCCTTCAGGAATGTTGCATGTTGGTCGGCTATGATTGCTGCGTATTTGAATGGTGGGTTCTTTAACCGGGGTTTTGAGCTGTTTCGGGAAATGGTGGGGAAGGAGAGGCTAAAACCTGATCAAGTGACCATTGGAAGGGTTCTTTCAGGATGTGCCCACTTGGGTTCTATCGGTTTATTGATGGGGAAATCGGCTCATGGGTTTATAGTTAGATCTGGATGGGATTTGCATGTGGAAATTGGAACGATTTTGGTTGACATGTACGCTAAATGTGGTTTCTTAACGTATGCTTCCTTGGTTTTTGAGCTGATGAAGCAAAGGAATGTGATGTCTTGGACAGCATTGATTTGTGGGTTGGCTCATCATGGTGATAGCAAAGGATCATTGTCTTTGTTTGAAATGATGCGACAAAAGGGAGTAAAACCCAATGAGATGACTTTCACGGGGATTCTTAGCGCATGTGCACATACAGGGTTAGTAGATGAGGGGCGCAAGTATTTCAAGATGATTGAAGAGTTTGGGTTGGAACTGAGAATTCAGCATTACGGATGCATGGTTGACTTGTTCGGCAAGGCAGGTTTGTTGGAGGAAGCTTATGAAGTTATTAAGACAATGAGTTTCGAACCCAATATTTTTATCTGGGGTTCATTCTTGGCAGCTTGTAAGGAATATAAGCAATTTCAGATGGCAGAGAGAGTGATTGAGAAAGTGTTAAGAATTGTAAAGCCAGAGAATGATGGAGGGATTTTCCCCCTTATTTGTGATTTATATGCTTTGAATGAGAAGTGGGATGATGCAGAAAGGGTGAGGAAAATAATGCTCCACCAAAATGTGAGGAAGGCCAGGGGATCTAGTTTTATGGTTCGAACTTTTGTATAGAAATAGTAGTTGTCTATCAGTGAAAACCATTCTTGTATAGCTAATTTGAGTTCAAATTATTGGAGTTTTCTAGGGGATGACGCAAGTATCAAATATCCTGAAGTTTCAGATCTTAAAATTCTTTATTTTGAGAGAACATAACAAGATGAGAGAAGAAATACAGATGGAGCAGGAAGAATTGCCAGTTGCTTATACACGGTAGTTTTCAAGGCTATGGAGTGCTTTCTGTTGACAGAGCTAAATGGAAGCCACATTAATTGGTCATTTACAATGGCTAAATGTTTTACCGAAATTGGTGGTGGGAGGAATGTGATTTTCTGATCTGCAAGAGATCCAACCCTCAAATTTGTTATTTTACTATTGTATGTAATCATATGATTTAACAACCCACTTAGTGTATCCCATTTGCCTGCCTCTTTTTTTTTTTCCATCAATTAACTTTGCTGCAGTGACGGTAGTTAAGTTAATTAAGGCTTTGTTTGGATTTAAAGTGTTTGTACGGTCTTTGAAAACAAAGTCATAGGAGTATTAACAGTTATTTTTAGGAATATTCAAACTCGTAAAACTTTTATCCACAGCAGCCTAAAATACCAAACGGAGCTTAATAATATCAATTATTGAACGGATAATTTGATGTTACTGTGGTGATTGAATTAGTGATATGCAGTTAATAAAAGTACCACTCCTTGTATAGTAATAATATCGAGTCATATACTTCATTTATACAATAACAATAACGATTTGCAAATTTTCAAATAAATGTATATGCAAATAGCATTTTCAAATATCTCAATCCAATTTCATACTTAGTTTGGGATTTTTGGGCCAAGTTTGGGCCCAGTTAGTGTGATAAGAGCTGGCCGACTAGATGTTTTGTTTTGGACTGGATATATGTTATAAATGTTCTCTTTTAAGTTGTCAACAAGAAGAAGCTGTAAGCTGTATTATCCTGTTCATGCTTTTCAAAATTCTGGTTGGTGGGGATGAGTTCACTGGCTTTTACGGTTGGGAATTGCTCTCCCACGAAAATCACCACTCCCAACAGAAGACTGTTCATTAGAAACCATAATAAATCAGAAGTTTCAGCCTTCAAATTATGTAGCCAGAAGCAAAATGGGTATTTTTATCAAAAGCTGCAGCTCAATGAGAACGCAATAAATTCATTCAGGAGAAGAGAAGCAATTGGCCTTGGCTTATGTTTTGGTCTTCTTGATGTTCTCTTGCAACAGCAACTCAGTGCAAGAGCTGAAGAACCTCAATGTGAACTAACTGTTGCTCCTTCGGGCCTCGCTTTCTGTGATAAAGTAGTAGGGTTTGGTCCTGAGGCTGTTAAAGGACAATTGATTAAGGTAATCAAAGATATATATATATATATATATATATACTTTCTTCTTCTTCCTTTTTGTTTTATCGTAATGCATAAGAAGAGTAAGAGAACAAAAATATTTACTGCAATTTCCATGTTCATGAGTGTTTGATAGAATTGACAGATTGCATGTAATTTTTATGAAATTGAACGAATTAAAGAAATGAAATGTCGTTTTAGTTCATGAGGCTATTGTTGTGTAAGGGAATATGCTTATTCTAATATTAAAGTTGTATCAAGAAGTTAGCTGTAATTTATTGAGTAGAATTGATTCTGTGATTCTATAAATGAAATGATGCATAGGCACACTATGTTGGAAAATTGGAGAATGGGAAGGTTTTCGACAGCAGTTACAATCGCGGGAAGCCTATAACCTTTCGTGTTGGTGTTGGCGAGGTATGTTGATGCTCAATTCTCCATGCTGACTGATGTGCTTACTTATTAGAGGGAGAATAAAGTTACAAGATTTCTTTCAAAATCTAAAAAGTTATTGAATTCGATTACCTGTCTCTTAAAACTTGATTTGTTGTTTTCCCTTGCTGACTGACTATTACAAGTTAACAAACAATTTTACTAAAATCATAGTTTCTCAGTTATTAAAATCCTCCCCAGGATTAACAATGATTTTGGCAGTGGATGATTATGATCTCAGATACAATGAGGCTTTCGTTTTCTGAAAATTGGCAGCTAGACTTGTGGTTAGGTAAACGAACAATTAGATTAGGCTGACTGATGATACTCACGAAATCATCAAATAATTGAAGCGACTCAAATTAATTTGGAGGTAGAAATATAGTGAAAGTAAAATCATATGGTTGGAACTTAAACACAGTGAGTATGCTAAAGTAGCCAGAACAGAACTTATCAAGTATTGTTCTAATGTCTTGGAACAATTTGAGGGGTATAGTCTGAGTGGAAGAGAGAAGCGATGTTGTAGTCATAGACCAACAATAAGAATCAGATTGAATTACAATAGACATGTAAGTGAAACTTCATTCAAATTCTTTAACAAGAAATGTCTGCTTGGAGTTTGTACCGAGTTGAAGCGATATTTTTGCTAATCAAGTCAGGCAACAAACTCAGTAAGATGGAGCAAAGAATCAAAGGGCGAAGAAAGTTCACTGATGTTGAGGGCAGTGCTACCTAATTTTTGTCAGTAGGAACATTTTATCTCTTGACAATTGATACAAAGTTTTATTTTTCTGAATCTGAATCACAGGTCATTACAGGATGGGATCAAGGTATTCTGGGCTGCGATGGTATTCCTCCAATGCTTGCTGGTATGAGATGTTTTATATTGTACTGAAAATTGATCGTAAACAATACAAACTCATTTTCTAAAAATTAATTTAGGTGGAAAGCGCATTTTGAAGATTCCTCCTGAGTTGGCTTATGGCATGAGAGGTGCCGGGTGCAAAGGAGGTAAGTTTGTCACAAACGTCTAAGCTTGTACATAAATAGGCAGAAACAGATTAAGACGGGATTCCAATTCCTTGTGCAGGATCATGCATTATCCCTCCGGATTCGGTTCTTCTGTTCAGCATTGAGTTCATAGGCAAGGCATGAGAAAACCATTGAGCTATCAGATGAATGCTGGTGTGAAGTGTGTAAATCAACTAAATGAGCCAAAAATGTATTTTAACTCTGATCATCAGAGAACAATTGTCGCAAATTTTCAAGTGTAAATGACTAGTTCAAGAGCAATCTTTTGATTTTTTTATGATTCTTTTGATGAATAAAAACTGGAAATAGTATATTAGCGAAGTTAGAGGTGACAAATGGACTGTCCCGCAAGTGAAAATGAGGTTTTTATGGATTAATATGCCGTGCCGTGTCGAACTCAGCAAAAAAATAAAGGTTCAATGTGATCCATGAAGTACAATCCATAAGAGCCGTGCCGTGTCAAGTTTGCAGGTCATGCTGTGTCGGATAGATAGAGCTTAGTCCATAGACCAAAAATTATTTTAATAATAATAATAAAATATTATTTTAATAATAATTTATTATTATTTTGATATTATTCACTTACTGAACCAGATTTGGTATGACTCTTTACGGGCTCGTGCTGAATCCAGTCTGTCAACCTAATTTTTTATCTCAACATGATCCTTTTAACGAATCTAATCATATCAAATTTTTATTATTTAAGAGTCGAGCCTATGCCAAACCATGCCGGCCTGATTCATTTATCACCTCTAACAAAGTTGCTCAAATATGTTCAAGGTTAAACTTCGTCGAAAACATAGCCTTATGATATATACTTGTCATGGTAAAGAAACATTTTAAGCTTTACTTCCATTGCAATTCTTTCAAAACTGTGTCAATCAAGAAGAAAATGAAGGAAGAGAGAGCAGAAATCCGAGGATTGCACCTGCAATGCCTGCTTGTAATATTATAGTATATTTATCAATAATCACAATCAACCTTTAATTTTTAATTATGTTGACAAATTAAAACTAATAAGTAATTTAACTCCATTTTATTGTAATCACTCTCATGGATTTATTTATTTTTTATTAAAATAATGAATATTATTATTAATAATAATTTTTGCAGGTTGTAAAGTTATCATGATTATTTTTTAAATTTCAATATACTTTAATTAATTATAACAAGTTGTAAAATAATGTTAACTAATTAAATATTATTTTTTTATTTAATAAAAATAATGATTTTTATGAGAATTTTTATAAATTATTAAAAGTTTTGAGAACATTGGTTATATTATTAAATTATAGTGTTAATAATTAAAAATAATATTTTTCAGCATTTTATTTAAATAAATGAAAAGGCTAACTTATTTATTTATTTTTTATTCAAGTAAAACGTTTTGCACATTACATAATGTATTTATTAATTCAATAATTAACTTAATAAATGACTTATTCATGAACTAAAACATATTTTATTTATTAAAAATATTTAACATAAAAATATACCGACGAAACAATACTCAAATAACTAAAACGACATCGTTGTGTCAACTCTAAAATATATATAAAGAAACGAGAATCCACACACCTAAAACCCGTGATAGCAAACCAAAACCCTAGTACTACTGATAAAAATGGCGAAATCGATGAGATCGAAGAGGGAGAAGAGGCTGAGAGCTATACGGAGAGAAATAGTTGAGCCTTTCTACGAGAAGAAAGACGAAGCAAAGCTTGCTGCTCAAGAAGCAGCTCTTGCTGCGCCTAAGCTCCCTGTTCGCCTTTCAAAAAACAATAATACTTCTTGTATGGAGATAACATCAACCAATACTACTTCAACATCTACCAGTATGGGTGAGTAATTGCTTAATTTATGTAATATCCATCTTTCGTTTATTGCTTGATTGGAATTGTTGTTCTCGTCTTTGATTTGTGTTCGCTAGTAATGCTAAAAATGTTTGTGTTTTGTTCCCCTTAATGGTTTTCTTGACTGGGTTTATGTGAATATATGCTTCTAAATTTGATGGGTACGTAAGCGCTCAATGTTAGTAATACCCATCTGTAGGTATTGCTTGATTGGAATTGTTATGCTCATCTTAATGGGAAAAAAGCTTGTTTTTCTTCGGCTTAGTGGTTGTCTTAACTGGGTTTATGTGAATATGTGCTCCTAAATTTCGGTGACTAGAGTCTTGTTTCTATTTTCAAATTGATTTTTTGTTGTTTGAATTTATTGTATCCCTGTTTGCTTGTTTAAATGTTTGATTTTATAGATCACAGGAACGATAATTCACGTTGTTTCACCGATTTATAGTTTCTTTCACGTCAAATTGGGAATAATATACTCATTATTTGAGTCTTTAGAAATTGTGTTTTGTTTTTCTTCTTTCAATCGTCTTTTGGGAATCAAGCTTTGAAGGTAGAAGCTATTTAGTTGCGTGGGGTTTGAATCTACTCTTAATAGTAAAAAAAAAGGGACTTGATAGCTCCAATCTCTTGGTTATCCTTTGGCTAATTCTTTGCAATACTGTATTGGTCTTAGTAATGGAGACACAACCATTTGTATTAATTCATTGACAAGAAGTTTATATATCTATAGTTGCACCATGTAACTCCCATGTGGGAATAATGGTCAATCATGATGACTAAGCTTATGAGATTAATTGCCACTTATGTGATATGATATCCCTTATGTTTGAGCAATCAATTTCTAGTCTTTGTTTTCTCTTGATGTTTCTCAATTTGCAATCTTAATAGTTGTAAGTTGATGCTACTTGTAAAATGAGGGTTATGCCACGGTGCATTAAGCTGTCCTATATATTGTTGTACTTTTCTTAATTTTCTATTGTAATCATTAATTCTTCCGTTGTATGTCTCAACTTTTCTGTTATAATTTTCAATTTGGAAAGTTAAATGGAAAGTTAGAAATTGCAACAAAAGAATTAAAAATTATAAAAGAAAAAATTACAATGCAAAAGTTGCAACAACTGTAAGAATAGTTGAATGCATCCTAGCCCTGTTCTTTACATGTACATGTCCTGTTGAATATTGTGACATCATGTATTGTTTAGCATGAATACTTAGGTATTAAGGAGTTATCTCTAGAAAGACCTAAACAAGTCAACTTTGGTTGGGCCTTCCATGAATTAACCTATTGTATTATCATAACAACAATCCAACTACAATTAGGTATATCTATTCTGATATCTAGCCTATGGTGTATAATGTTGTATAGTGGAATTCTCTAATTTTTTTGTTGTAATGTTAACTCTTTTCTTATAATTTTTAACTTAATAGTTATGTATGAAAATTTAAAAAATATAATCGAAGGTTGAAATTTACCACTAAAAAATTAAAAATTATAACGAGAGTTGGAGATTATAATGAAAAAATTTGGCAGTTGTTCAGTACAATCTTGTTATGAGGTTGATGACATTGATTACCCATTTTACTATGGTGTTGATGGCATTCCCAAATGCTTGAGGAATCAATTCTTGACCTTGGTTTTTTATTGATGCCTATCAATTTATAACGGAAAAATTCACTTTTTAACTACTTTTGTTTTGATCCATCCACTCAAATTTTTATTATTTGGCTAAAAATATTTATGAATTTGTCCTGCCCTAAGTTTTTTTTCCTATACAAAACTCACTAACTTTTCTCACTGAAAGACAACACACACCACTCCACTTCTTTTCTTTACATTTTTGGTTTTAAAAAAAATAATTTAGTCAGCCAAAAAAAAAGGTGGGCCTATAAAAGTGATCAAAAAGTGAAATTTTCCATTTGCAATCTTAGTAGTCCTACCCTAGGATGTAGGAGTTATAAAAGTGGACCAATCTTTTTATAACTTCTAAATAATATATTGGCTAAAACATTTCATACGAATTGTTAGAGTTTCTAAACATTCCAAATCATTAATAACAGCAAAAATGTGAGATCTAATAATCAATCTATTCACAATATATAACACATAATCTATGAATGCCTTGAAACATTACGTACTCAAAGATGCCATAGTGATTTGAGTTTCTTCCGTGAAACAATGTGAGAGAAGAGAGAATGGAATTTAAGATGATTTATTGACGTTTGCCCATGCTGGAACTCACAATATTGGACTCAATGGGCTGGCCTCAATATATATAGGCAAGAATAGGAACATACCAAAAAGTCATGTATTGTATCTTGCAACGGGAAGAGGTAATTAAATCCTCTCAACTCTTTTTCTCTATTTCGTATTTTGCATTAAATACCAAATCATGTAACCCAACACTTGGACGGAAGTAAATAGAAATTGAACGGAGCAGCTCAAAGCACAATTGGATTACCAGGCATGTAGTGTTTTATAGTTTTGATTTTTATTGATCTGTGGTAAATGGATTGATTAAAACTTTTTTATTTTTCTGTAATTGATGATTGGAGTGATTTGAAACTCTAGCAATTGGTGTCAACTGTTTGGTCAAAGTGACTTTATCGTGGACACTATATTGAATCTAGTGCTCTTTATTCTGTAAGATTATGTTAGACACAGTAAATAAATTGTCTATATTTCTTTAATCTAAGAAAGTAAGACATATTGGTCTTTAGTTTTCTTGGCAAAGAAGGTAGCTATCCGAGATATTATTTTTTGAAAGTTAGCATGTTAAGTCAGTTTGGATTTACTAATGTTGCTTAGGTATATTCTTTTAAGATGCAGGGCCAAATATGGAAGCTTTTATGAAATTGCATGCAATTTTTAAAAATTCAGTTGGCTCTGCTTCAATTGAGATTACCACTTCAATCAACTTTCATATATTTTAGCTTCTCATGATCAGGATAGAAGTGATTGCATTTTTATAATTGATATTTATTCTAACATTTAACATGTCCGAATTGGATATGTATGTGTAATGTGGATGCCGATTTGGTTCATTTTCAGATGTGGAGATGGCTGACGAGAACCCAACCAAGAACTCCTTAAAGCCTGCTGGAGGAATAGGGAAGAAGTCTTTAAAGCGGTTGAAGCTGAGGAAAAACAAGCGCCGTGGTAAAGGATGGAAGAAGGGGAATATTTGATTACACAAATGGATAGCAAAAAGGATAGTTTTGTTTTGTATTGAGGACAAATTTATTTTATGTTCTGACATTTTGATTCCTTAGGAAATGTTTTTAACATGTAGGAAGTCGTTATTGTTGAATAAATGGATCTTTCGAGTGTAATTTTGTGGTGAGGCACGAAAACTTGTTGCACATGGAAATATAATGTGCACAATTCTGAGCTCTTCTGCTTGACTATAACGAGGAAAATACGAAATCTTAATGTTTGTAACGGATAATATTTGTACAACAATGGCTTCAATGACTACCAGTAAAATGGGATGACTTAAGTATTTGTTTACGAATATATCCGGCAGAAATATTATATTGATTGATGTATTTGGATTCGTATTTATATGATATCTCTCTGAATGTACGTGTATTTTTTATATTAATTATTTTAGCTATTTTAATTATGTTCACTAATATTATAGTACTTATAATTCAATGAAAAAAACAATCAAACAAATTCATCTAAAGTGGGTCTAACGGTCCGGTCCGGTTTGCCGGTTTCAATTTCATGGAATCGGATCGGATCGGAAACTTAGACGGGCCGGTCCGGTCCTGTCCGGGCCGGTTCGACAGTTCGAGTATCATGGAACCGGACTAGAACCAGGACAGAACAGTAACGGTCCGGGCCGGTTCGTCAGACGGTTCCGGTTTCGATTTTCGATCGTCGTCGTCGTCGCCGCCGCCTCCGCCGTATCCGCGTTCGCTGTATCCGCCACCATTGTCTCCGCAGTCGTCGCCGCCGCTTCCGTCGCCGAACCGGCGGATCCGGTCCGGTTTCGCGGTTCCAGAATTCTGGAATCGGACCGGACCGTTTATATTGGCCCGAACTGGACCGGATCGTGTGAATAGTAATCCGGGCTGGTTCGGGTCCGGGTCTTGACGGGTCGGGCCAGGCCGGTTCGCGGGCCGACCCGGCCCGTTAGACACCTCTATTCTAAATTATATAGATGCATAATAATTGCGTAAAAATGCAACATTGAATATTTGACTACGAATAATTGTGTATATTTGTATTAGATTAGTTTTAAACATAAATAGCATATAACTAATTTATGTCCCTTTTTTCTTCAAACAAGTAACTTATGACATTTAGGGCCGTCAAACGGATCGGGTCGGGCTTAATCGATTCGGATTATTTCGAACCAAGCACTTAAACGGATCAGGCCGGGCTAGCCCGTTTAATAAACGGATTGATATCTTCAACCATAACCCAACCCGTCGGTCTCACGGACTAAATGGGCCAGCCCGTTTATATTAAATTAATTAATTAAATAAATAAATAATAAATAATTATAATTTTTAAAAAAATTAAAAAAATTAAT
>JAVXUL010000006.1:658748-684347 GCA_035590515.1 Trichilia minutiflora | reverse complement strand
TTGCATTACTTCTTATTACATTGATGACAGTTGGATGTTACATAAAAGAATTCTTGCTTTTCGTGAATTGGAATATCTATATAATGCATTTGCTATTTTCAATACAATAATGAGTGTTCTTAGAGAATATGAAATACAAGATAAAATTTTTAACATTACTTTTGATAATGCTTCTACAAATATTGCTGTTGTTGATATGTTTATTAATAATTTATCTCTTGAACGTGGTTTTGGTTCACAGTTTTTTCATTTGAAAGATGTTTGTCATTTTGTTAATTTGATTGTGCAAGATAGATTAAATCTAATTCAGTGTCATATAGAAAAAATTAGAGATGCTATACAGTATATAGCTTCACATGGTTCTAGGAGGTAAGAGTTTAATTCTACTTAAGTATATTATGAATTACAACCTAGGAGATTCATACTTGAAGTGAAAATTCGTTGGAATTCAACTTATTTAATGTTGAAATCTTGTGTTAATTATAATGATGCAATTACTCATTATTATAATAAAAAAATTAGGTGATATTTATATCTCAACTGCTGATTGGAATATGGTTTTTACTTTTATGAATTTTTTAAAAATATTTTACGATGTTACATTATCATGTTCACGTGTTTATTCTTCTACTTCTTCCTGTGTTTTGAATCATTTACATGATATTAGTTATATTTTTGCTCGTTATAAAGATATTGATGAGTTTAGGATGGTTTGCTTTGTAATGGAAGAGAAATTCAAAAAATATTGGAAGGATATTCCTAAATTGTTTGTATATGCAGCAGTGATGATTCTAGGATCAATCTTTCTGGTTCTATTGCATTAGTTAATGAAACTGTCAAAAATTTGAATGTTAACCTTGATTTAGATGGTTTTGATTGGGAAAAATCTTTAAATGATGTTTATGTTCAATATTAGAATATGACAGGTATAAATACACAAACTGTTTACAGTAGTAATGAGCCTGTAGCTGATACTCCATCCTAAAAAATTTTGAGCAGTGTTAGAACTCATGTTGGTGGTTCAAATAGTGTGCTTCATGAATTGGGAAAATATGTTTCCGCTGATTATTTTAATTTATTTACTCTTGAAGAAAAAAGAAATTTTGATGTTTTGTAATAGTGGAAAGCAAATGAAAAAGTTCTCCCTGTGCTATCCACCATGGCTCGTGATCTATTAACTCCTTCGGTATCCACAGTTGCATCAGAATCTGCTTTTAATACAGGGAACAGGGTGCTGGATGAAAGGAGATCAAGACTATCATCGAAAGTTTTGGATTGCTTGATATGCTTGAAGGATTGGGAAGATATAGAAGATAGAATTGAAAATATAAATCAAGTTATTGAGGAGGAAATAGATTGTTATAATGTTGATCAGAATTAGTTTTATTGGTTATCATTTTCTTTGATCAATTTGCTCCTGACATGGGTTCTGTTTCTAATACTTGATTTGGGTTATTCCAACCTTTGATGCTTAGTTATGATTCTGGTACGTGGCTGGGTTCTGTTAGGTTTTTGATACTTTGGGACTGTTACTTGGTTTTTATTCTAATTCTATTTCTGGTATTTAGTTATGTATGTATTAAATGGTTATGTATAGATTTGGTTATGTAGGATTATTTTCTTGCTTGATCTGTAAATGGATGAATTGCAAATGATAGATGGTATAGTGGGTGCCAACCTAGTTGGGATGTGTTGTCCTATAGTGATGTAAATTTATCCATAATTATGAATGATTATGAATTAATTGAATTTGGATTTGGATTTTGATTTTGAAATGTATAGCAAATGAATGAAAATGTATTTGGTTAAAATTTGCAAACGTGCTTTGAGTCTATCAAATGCCAAATTATAGTTTTTCAAATTTTTTAACTTAACCTTATAAAACAATAAAAGCATGGCCCAACTCGGTAGAAACTTAGTGCCCAGCCTTATCAAGCCCAAAGGCTCATACTTGGCACGACCTGTTAAGGGCTCGGGCTTGATATGGCCCGTGCTGTGCCAAGCACGAGCCCATGGGCTTGGATTCTCAACCCAATATGGCCCTTTGGTTGCGTCAGACTGGGCCGTGCTTTTACTATTCATAATTCCGGGCCATGCCAGGCTTTACTGTTTACATACTGTTTTCGTACCGGATTATGCTGGTCCAACCTATTTGCCACCTCTAATATCTACCAGTTTGGGTAAGTATATCCTTCAGTTTATCCCCTTGAATTAAGTTATCTTTGAACATGAATAAAAAAAAAGTAACTAAGTTACTTTTATCAAAAACCCTAGAATATAATTTAATTTATCGGTTGATAAATTAGGATATTTAAGTGTATCTTGATGTTGAAAAAATTGAGGATAACTTTTGTAGAGTGAGAATGTAAATAGTTAGAGGGCTGACTTGAAGGTTTCTAATGGCCTAAACATGAAATTAAAGCAAGTTTTCTTTAAAAGAAACTTAGCTAATAACGAATACTTTGACTCCGAACAAATCGATCTCGAACATTTTAATACTTAACGACTATGGCTAGTGTCTAGCTACGCGTTATAGTCCCTAAATCACGGTGAAGAAGTTTCTTTATCAAACTTCTAATGATTACATGTCACATATAGGTAATATCCCTCTGTTGTCATATCCTGATCGAGTTAGGGTTCGTGAAATATCAAAACCCTAATCTCAATATCTATACGAATCGTTGATCATATATCATGATTGTTATGCTCATAGACTTAAAATCTGTACATCATATTGATATTTGTTTAAGAACTCAACTCAGACAGAGTCAATGAAAATTCTCAGTCTATAATGTCGAGTCAATGAATCCCATCTTGACTGCCAACCGAACACCTATATGAACAAAGCATACCCAAACTGGCTTTCTGTACAAGACATGATTAGCCCTGCATGTATTCACCATATAAAATATACCCATTTATATAGAGTCCGATTATAAACGTCTCAGGTCTAAGGATTACATCACATACTATTGTAATCTATTGACAAATCATTGACTATATGCATACCATATGATTTGTCAATATGTAGCCCTATTCGATAAATAGTTCACAAACTATAATCCATACTAATGCGCTTATGATAATATCCATATTGTTAACCTACATATATCATCATATGATATCATTAGGTGGTAAATAGTATGCTTACTATGTGATATGTTTGCCCAATCCATATTACGTACGTAAGGAACAATTTGATAATTTCATTTACCAATTAAACGAAAATAATTGGATAATTCACATACATTCTTTACATATGAGCATACCAATATAAAGAAAAAAGCTAATGTATATGAATAAAGAATAATTCTTTGATTGAAAACCAAAAGTAAATACAAGATCACTAGTCCTGAAACTGACTACACGAATGATTTTTAAGGCATACACTAACATGACTATGTAGAAAGGGAGAGAGAAA
The DNA here is from genome assembly GCA_035590515.1 of Trichilia minutiflora. NCBI lineage: Eukaryota > Viridiplantae > Streptophyta > Magnoliopsida > Sapindales > Meliaceae > Trichilia > Trichilia minutiflora. The sequence goes on along the minus strand of JAVXUL010000006.1, from coordinate 680,926 downwards.
AAAGGTCATTTGCTTATAAATGAGTAATAAAAAGTACTACAGCATTGTACTTGCAATCATATGTACCATGCATTTTATAACCTGAATGTATTATGTGAAAGGTTATTGAACCTTATATATATATGTATCTAGGTGCGATAACTTTGATTAAAGAGTTTCTGATGCGAGGAGAATGTCGAGAGAGTGGTTCTCTACCTCAAAGTAGTGAGTGGATATTATTTCATTCTTTTTCTCGTTTAAATGATATTTAAAAATGTTTATATGTCTTTATACGCTTCAAAATGATAGAATATATGTATATGTATATATAAGGATATTGAGGAGGCGTTGGATATTATTATGTAGTGACTAGGAGGGTCCCTTATTTGTCGTAGATTTAGGCAATAATTTATATGATATATCTGTGTTTGAGGTCAGAGGCTTGATATGAATGTTGATTTTGATGACTTTAAGTGCTTTGTGGCACGTTTTGTATGATGGTATAAATTATGGCTGGAAGCCGATGTGAATTGATTTCATTGATCATGATTTCTTTATTTGATATGAATTTTAATGATAAAGTGTATATAAATACACACGTATTATGATTATAGAAATGTGGATTTAGGCTAGAGAGCAAATGTTTTTTATTTTATTATGATGTGGCCATGAGTGCTAATTTTTATGGATTTGGCCTTAAGTTCCATAGTCTTACTTGATTTTAGGCTTTGAGCTATTTTTCTTGATATATGCCATATAAGCCTATTTTGAGTATACTACTCGATGAGGTGAAAATGTCCAATGTATGAAAATTCAATAGGCCACCAAGTATCAAATTTAAAGATATTTAGTATGCTAGTGTCTATCAACTCTACGAGGTGAAGATATTCCTAGAGATGAAGTCTAATAGACTACAGAGCAACTCTATGAGGTGAGGGTTGTTCCAAGGAGAAAAACTCAAAAGACCAGAGAGCGGATTATATTCTTACTTAAGATTTTGTCCATAAAGAATTCATTCTCGAAATGATAATGGTTACTTGTAAGCCATACAAGATTTGATAATATGATTTCAAACAAGGATTCCTCATATGTCTATTTGTTTTCTTATTCACTCACTGAGTATTTTTCCAAATACTTACCCTTCATTTTTCTCAATTCAAGATAATGCAGTCGTGAGAAGGTATAAGAAGATTGATTAGAGTTTTTAGTGCAATTACAGGCAAGTATCTGAGAATCCACTTCACAGCTTGCCAGTATTCTTTTCCTAGATTAGACATATATCTACTAACAACACTAACTGTTTGTGAAATATCAGAAAGTGTTACATACATAATACAGTCGACTGCGCTTGAATATGGTACATGTGCCATATAATCTCTCATTTTATCTGACTTTGATGACTAAGTAGCTGATAATTTGAAATGGTTAACAAGAAGAGTACTAACAGTTTTTGCATTTTTCATGTCAAACTTTGTCAAAACTTTTTCAAGGTAGTTTTCTTGTGACAAATAGGATCTTCCACCTCTTCGATCTCTCTTAATTTCTGTCACGCCTCAATCCTAGGATAACGGGCACTTGACAATCATTACGAAACCTAAAAAATACATTTTATGACTTAGAATGTACCCCAAGGATACGTAAGGTATTGAAAACCTGCTCGAATCCATTTTTAAATGTAAACAAAACATCGTAGTTTTCAAACATGTCCATAATACTTGTTTGGAGTTTGAAAGAAATAGTAACACTTTGATTGGTTTTGTGAATTCTGATTATGTTGGAGATCTTAACAAAAAAAGATCAATTACTGACTATGTATTTTGCATTGGTGAATGTACAGTTAGTTGGAAAGCTACTTTGCAACATGTTATAGCTTTAGTAATGATAAAAGTAGAATATATGGTAGTAACTAAGGCAATCAAGGAAGCCTTATGGTTGAATGATTTGTCTAGCCAACTCAGTTTACATGTAGATGTTACTACAGTTCGTTGTGACAGCTAGAGTATTATTCACTTGACTAAATATCAGATGTATCATAAGAAAACAAAGCATATCGACATAAAATTTTATTTTATCCTGGATATCATAATTAAAGGAAAAATTCTTGTTCAAAAGATAAGTATAAAGGATAATCCTACTGATATGTTTACGAAACCTCTTCCAGTTTACAAGTTCAAGCAATGCTTGGGTTTGATTGATTTTCATTGATTGTGACTTAAGTCCACTGAGGCTCTAATGGGGAAGGTGAAACAAAGTTTAGAGCATATTTTTTTATCTTTTATATGTCGAATACAAGTGAAGGTAAAGATTTATTAGGATTGGCGCCTTACGTCTGTCTCATATAGAGTAACTAAATTTATTACTCCTCTCTTTTAGATTATAAATAGGAGGAGTATGATGAGTTTTAAATAGTGAAGAAATTGAGAGTAATTAAGCTTTATATTTTTATAAAATTATATTTATAAATCATATGGATCCTTAAAGTTAATTAGAACTATTTTTTATTTAAAAATTTATACTTTTCTTTATTTACAAGTTTAGGAGCACTCTCTTAAATTTTACATTATCTCATTTTAAAGATAGTAAAATATTTTACTTGTCTTTATCACTTAACATAAGTTACATTAATTAAACCATATAAATATTAATATTTTATTATTTTTATCTTATTATTTAATTGTTCAAAATCTCATTTATTAATTCTTGAAAATATTTTCCAATAATTTTTTTAGGCATCAAAATATTAAAAATCTTTCATGAATGGAAACTAGACAGGTAAACAAATCATTATAACAATTTTCAGAATTTTCTAAAATTAGTTGGTGGACCAAATACAATCTTATATTTTGACATGATGCAAGAATTTAATACTTTTCAACAATACTATGGACTCCAAAAAAATCATAAGAAATTTATTACAAATTTAATTCGAGTAAAATAAAATATCATGAACAGCTTATTGTGCGTATTTGAAATTACAAAAAAATTGGCTGCAAACATACACTAAAGCTCATGTAACTCACATAAAAATGTATATATTATACAAAATTTTTTTGAAATATATAAAAACATAAACAAATCTTAATATAAATAAGTTGAATAACAAAATAAATGAATTTGTAGATAGAACTAATTATAATTAAGACATAAATTAAAATATATAGTGTAGATTTATTTGGAAAATATATCAATAAAATATAGATAAATTCTAAATTGAAATAAATAAAATAAGTGGGGGGAAAATTATTTACTTGTAATTTTACAGGAAGCAACTTCTCAGGGAGATTAGAGGCTGAAAACAAAATGGTGACTGCCAGGTGAGAGAGCAAATGCAAATTATACATGAAAATCTAATACAGTAAAGCAATCATGTCCTTAAATTCATATTTGTTATACATTGTACCCTTCGTAATAAAATAATTGTACTAAAGTCATCTTTTATTTTTTTAAATGAATCATTTTATCTTGAATAAATTATTAAGAAGTTTCTCTCTTTTTAAAATTAATCATTTGGATCCCATTAATTAAATAATTGCTAATCCAAATATTTAATTAATAATAAGTGATTATGTGATAATGTGAATATGTTCACCATACTAAATTTTTCAAATTTAGAACGTAACCAGTCCAAAAGGGCTATACAAGTGTAATGCTTTCTACCATCTTCTTTCTCTTAATTCCAAATACACTTGATTACAGGCATGAGCAAATGATTTACGTCTCTATCCATTCTAAGTTATCGAAAGAAAACAGGACTTAGAACAAAGGTATACCCATGTTAACCAGGTTCCTTTCGAATAAGTTTTGAGTGATTCGATTCATGTTTGACTTCTCCAACTTGGAATCACCACTTGAAATTTTGCAGTTAAAAGGTGAAATAATGGATAATGTCTTGAAACTTAATAAACAATGGACAACGTTTATTAGAATTAATAAATAAAACGACACCGTTTGGTGTGAACCAAAACGACTAGGTGAAATAATGGATAACGTCTTGAAAATTTACTAGACATCTGCGACTGCAACTGCAACTGGCAACGGCAAAATCATCGTCATCAGTATGAATCCAAGTTCATCTTCGGATTGATTTCAGATTGTAAACTTGAACTCTTCGAATTTTTCTCTTCAATGGCCATTTCTGCTCCTCCTAATCATCTCAATCACTCTTTCTTCTCCAATTCTCAGGTCCATCTCTCCCTCTCTCTGTTCCTGTATTTATTTGTTGCATTTTCTATTAATTTTAGCTAATATTTTCTTTTAATGTGAAACATACAGTCAAAATTCAGTATTCATCGTGGATATGGATATTGGTCAATCCCCAGTTACTCATTCAGCAATAAGAACCAAAAGAAAATCAGACCCATTAGAGCTTCTATCGAAACTCCTCCATTTCCTCTCTTTCAGACTTCAAAAATAGAAGAATCACTCTCTGATGGGGTAAAATTTGTTTCAGACATATATTTATTTTTCCTTTTTCCTCTTTTTTAGAATATTTCACTTAATGTTCCTTCATTTGCTCAGTTTACTTAAAGTCTTGAACTGAATGGATAAGTTTAATTGTGTATTTAATGTGTCATATACCCTTTAATGAAATGAAGTTGTTGGGTGTAATTTCTGTCATTCATTTGTGTTTGCAAATAGTTGGAGCCAGCAGATCCTGATTTCTACAAGATAGGTTACGTTCGTAGTATGAGAGCATATGGAGTTGAATTTAAGGAAGGGCCAGATGGATTTGGAGTTTATGCTTCCAAAGATGTTGAACCACGTCGTCGTGCTAGAGTGAGTTGCTTAATTTTCAGATAAATTCTCATGATTGACGGCGTAATAACAATGCTTTTTGTAGTAATGTTTCTCTATTGTTTTTCAGATCTTATTGACAGCTAAATTGGATTCCAGTGTTCGATGTTACTTACAATGTGTGATTTTGTACTTGCTGTGCAGCTTATTATGGAAATACCTCTAGAGTTGATGTTAACCATAAGGCAGAAACTCCCATGGATGTTCTTCCCTGATATAGTGCCTATAGGCCATCCAATATTTGATATCATTAACTCAACTGACCCAGAGGTAACTTAATTTCTTCTAAATAGCAGAGATAAGCTCTTCATCTTATTTGCCGTTCTTGGAACCTCATTAGTGTGTTGGTATATATTTTTAATTTAGTGTGTGATTCTTCATTTCTATGCATTCCATTTGTATTTTTTATTTGTTGACCATGAAATTTAACTAATAGGATTCAATGTCTTTCTTTTATGCAAATGTATAACTATGATGGGTATCTCTTTGTGGCAGACAGATTGGGACCTTAGATTGGCATGCCTTCTTTTATATGCATTTGATCGGAGTGATAATTTTTGGCAATTATATGGTGATTTCTTACCCAGTGCAGATGAGTGCACCAGCTTGCTTCTTGCAACAGAGGTAGGTGAATCCACAGAACAAAAAACCATATGTTTTTTTAAATTCAGTGTGACTTGAGTTAGTTTGTCGATAGATTGCTGTTTACTTCATTAAATTAGCTCTAAAAGCAAAATTACCAATTTTGAAAAGCGCATATGTGCTTACATTAAGTGAGTATAGATTCCCTTTGAATTTGGCTTGTTGGATAGCAAGCTAACATAGTAGAACAAATATTTCTTCAAGTTGAATGCAATCAGCTGTCTCAATACTTACCCTTATGATTTTTGACTTGTTTTGCATCATTGTAAGAGCCTTTTGAATTTATTTTTGTTCTAAGAGTCAGTCTAATAATTCTTTGTTACTGATCAACTTGTTATCATTATAAAATTTTTGCTTTACAGCCTTGTGAAGCAAAATTATAATTCTTACACTCATCCTTGTTCCATTTTTCTTTGTGTACTGTAGGAGGACCTTATGGAGCTGCAGGACCCAAATCTTGCTTCAACCATGAGAAAACAACAACAAAGGGCCTTAGAATTTTGGGAAAAGAATTGGGTACCGAGAAACTGGATTTTATATGGTTTAGAGCATTCTTTTTTCTGATAACTTTTGTTTACTCTGATTTAAACTCTGAAATGATGGACCTGTTTGTATATTTAAATTTACTCAGCACTCTGGTGTTCCCCTCAAAATAAAGCGCCTTGCTCGTGATCCAGAGAGATTTCTTTGGTCAGTGAGTATTGCACAATCACGGTGTATTAACATGCAAATAAGGATTGGTGCACTTGTACAAGATTCAAATATGCTTATCCCTTATGCTGGTAAATATCTTCACATTCTTCCAATTATGTTGTCTGGTTTTTGATGTTAATGCTACATCATAAAGGAATGCAATGAAGATTTTGTGTGTTACTTGATCTTTTATTATTGAAAAAAAAATGATATACATTTATGTGCTCTCTTTTTTGATCATTAGCACTATTAGGTTAGTCCTTGAAAGAAATTTCTATTCGTAAGTGCACGACAGGAAAAATTCTCAGTAAATTAAATCAGTAGACAGCGGTCCTTGAAATGGGCATGTATCCTTGCTTCTCAACTTTAAACAAATATCTTGCCCTTAACAATAGGAAATAAATTGTGCAGGAAAACATTTTTTTAAGAAACAAGCTGTAACTAATAATAACTAGTTTTTCACTTTGATAGTAGTAGAAACATCGTCGTACTACTGCCAAAATAACTTGATAACTCTCATAAGCTGTTGTTGAAGTTATGAGATAGTTTAGTGTATGTTTGATCGAAAAGCAGGTATTTACCCTAAATAAGTAGCAAAACTATCCATTTGGTTGTCCTGTCTTTTCCTTAGTGAACAGAATCCACAAAAAGAAAATATCTTTCCTGCAAAATTTTAATTTAACCTTTTTCTTCTGTCAATTTGCACAATGTATCAAATAAAGCATGCAATCAAGCTTTGTGTATTGTTTAAGTTCAAGCTTAATTAATGACAAGAACAGAATGTCTTACACTCATTATATGATAATATCATGATAACAAGTAGATAGGGAACAATCACAAGTTATGTGATGTGGCTTCTGAATTAAGGCATCTTTAGGCATTATTATTTCAGTTGATCTTTATTTTCCCCCCTCATCTTGATTCTCGCTATTGTTGTCTTTTTTGTATTTCTATCTTAGATTTCCTATCAATTTCCTTGCCATTCTTGCTTAATGTTAATTTCTTTCTAGAATACATTGTTATTTTATATCTATCCATCTTATTTTCCCTGCCACTTTTCACTTAATTTTGGTTACCTTGGCTGTTTTTTGTTATTTTATGTTTAATAAATTTAATCATATCTTGCAGACATGCTAAACCATTCATTCCAGCCAAATTGTTTTTTCCACTGGCGTTTTAAGGACCGCATGCTTGAAGTGATGATAAATGCTGGACAACGAGTTAAAAAAGGGGAAGAGGTAAATTGTCCTAAAATTTGATGTTTATATATCCCTCTATGCAAAGAAATGTCTCGGATGCAACGAAATGCACCGAGAGCATTGATAGTGGCAATAAAACTGAGAAACCCAAGATTGTCCAGTTGAAAGTGGATTGAATCATAGTTTTCCAAGTAAGTGTCAATGGATGTAATCAAAGACTGAGGTTTTTGTTTGTAAAGTCTAACTGTGAAAGGTTCCATGATTCCATGGTTTATGACACATATGCCATGAAATTACTGTTGACTTATTAGAGTCACTGAGGTTTTTGTTTGTGAAGTCTAACTTCGAAAGGTTCCATAATTCTTGAGTTTATGACACATATGCCATGAATTTAGTGTTGACTTGTTAGAGTAGGTCCCATTTTAATACTTTTATTTGATTTTATTACCCATAGCATGGAGATGACTTACTTAATTTTCTAAAATTTTTACAGATGACCGTCAATTATATGAATGGACAGATGAACCATGTGCTAATGCAAAGATATGGCTTTTCTTCCCGAGTGGTAATTTGCTCTCTTTTAGTTCATCAAAAAGGATTTTCATCTTAATATCTTTTTTCCTGTTTTAAACTGTGGATGTGGTTGCAGTAAGGAAGTACTGTTGTTTGTTCTTTTAGATCAAGTGTTTTGGCCTATAATTTACTAGTAGTTGTCACAAAACCTAAACTAACTTTTTCCCAGTGTTCTTTCATTTTTGTGTAAATTCTAGTAAATATTAGCTACCAAATAGAACTTGGTCTTTACCAAAGGCTTTAGTTGTTATCAAAATTAAGTAGAATCATAATAATCCCAAAATAAGCCTTATTTGGTCATCTGCAAGAAATAAAAGGATTGTGTATTTAAGCCTTCAATATCGAACTGAATAAGTATCCCTGGTATTTGTATCTTAAACGAACCTTTCAAATAGCCTCTGTTAATTTCAACTTTTAGACTCAATTTTGCATTTTTTTATTTGATTTTGTAATCTTAAGTTCCCTTTAAAATTAACACATATGTATGTCTCACTTATGAACTACAGAATCCTTGGGATGTGATCCAGTTTTCTGGTGATGCACGGATACATTTGGATTCGTTCTTGTCAATTTTCAATTTATCTGGCCTTCCTGAAGAATATTATCATAACAGTATGTGTTGTATGAATTTTGTAAATTTTCCTTTTTAATAGCAAGCTATGTATGACAATCTAGCTACTCCCGTTCTAGCATCACAGTATGGTCTATATAAAATGTATGACAGGTCAACTATCAAGCGATGGGGACAGTTTTGTTGATGGAGCAGTCATAGCAGCAGCGAGAACATTACCCACTTGGTCAGATGGTGATGTGCCCCTGGTTCCAAGCGTGGAAAGAAAAGCTGTAAAGGAATTACAGGAAGAATGCCGACAGATGCTAGCACAATTCCCTACCACTTCTAAAAAAGATCATAAAATACTAGGTAAAATTGCTTTGCTTAGTTTACTAGTTCCTAGATTTATTGCACGAGCAAGACCATGTGATACTCTTTTTCCATTTTTTAGTTGGTTAGTATTTGAATGTTCATGTGTTAAAAGATGAATTCAAATCTTATTTAATTAATTTGTCAAAAAAGAACTTACAACTCTTATTTATACAAGATTCAAAAATCCCGTCATTATTCTACCAACTTTACACAATAAATGTAAGAGATACGCACAATAAATAAGAAAATACACACAATAAATAAGAGAGATACACAGTAAATGATAAAGATACATCATGCTTTCTAACGCTTCCCTCAAATTGGTGTATAAATGTCAAAAGGGACCAACTTGCTGATGAGATGATCAAGGTGTTAAGACAATAATCCCTTGGTAAGGATATTTGCTGTCTGCTGAATAGTAGGGACGAGTGGCATGCATATCTATTTGGTCTCAAGTTTCTCCTTAACAAAATATCTATCCACCTTAACATGTTTTGTTCTATCATGTTGTACTGAATTATGAGTACTATTAATGGCAACCTTGTTGTCACAATACAACTTCATAGGTTGGCTTATCGGAAAGCGAAGTTAATTGAGAACTCTCATCAACCACAACAGCTTACAAACTCTATTAGCCATTGCTTTAAACTCTACCTCAACACTACTTTTGGAAACAATATTTTATTTCTTACTCCTCTAGGTAACTAAATTACCCCAAATATTAATGCAAAATCCAGTAGTAGATTTTCGATCAATTGACGAACCTACTCAATTAGCATCCGTGAATGCTTCTATTGTCATTTGAGAGTGCTTCTGGAATTGTAGCCCTTTGTCAAGGTAACCCTTCAAATACCTGAGAATCCTGTAAATAGCTTTTAGATGAGTTTTCTGAGGTGAATACATGAACTGACTTATTGCAAATGCAATATCTAGCCTTGTACATGATAGGTAGATCAATCTCCTCACCAATCTTTAATACTTTGAAATGTCAACTTTCTCACTTTCAACAAACTTCACATTGGTATCAATATGTTTATTGGACTACACCAACTCATACCAGTTTCTTTGAGTAAGTCAAGAATGTTCTTCCTTTGATTAATTATTATATCTTGCTTTTATCAGACAACTTTAATTTCTAAAAAATATTTCATAGATCTCAAGTCCTTAACTTCAAATTTTTTAGCTAAATTGCTTTTTAGGCACTCCATCACAATTACATCTTCTCTAGTCAAAACAATGTCATTTATATAAATAATAAGAATAGTAGTCTTAATACACTTAGAATGCCTAAAGAACATTGTGTGATCAATTTGAGCCTAAATATAACCCTGTCCTCGTACAAAATTTGTGAACTTCTCAAACCATGCCTTAGGTGATTGCTTTAGCTCATACAAAGATTTCTTGAGTTTACATACTTGGGAACCAAATTTAATATAAAAGCCAACGGGTGCTACTATATATGCCTCTTCCTCTAGATCTCCATTCAAGAATACATTCTTGATATCTAGTTGTTGCAAGGGCTAATTAAGATTAATAGCCAAAGACAATAACACTCTTATCGTGTTTAATTTAGCCACAAGAGCAAAGATCTTTGTATAATCAATTCCATATGTCTGAATGAAGCCCTTAACTACCAATTTAGCCTCATATCTATCAAGGTGCCATCTGCCTTATACTTGATAGTAAGCACCCACTATTTTCTTACCCGCAGGAGATCAACTACCTCCCAGGTTTCTTTCTTTTCAAGGGCCCACATCTCTTCAAATACAACATTCTTCCACTCTAGAATTAGTGAAGCATCTTGCACAGTTTTGGAATCTCCACAAGAAAAAGGTGAAAGGCAAGTGCTGAAAAGGAAAAAGAGAGATGTTTATAGGTTACAAAGTTTGACAAAGAGTTTCTAGTACAAGATCGAACACCCTTTCGAATAGCAATAGGAAGATCTAAATCATTTGAAGATGGCAGCAAGGAATCAAAAGTTAAGTTACCTGTGAGATCTAGTGCTAACTGTGGCTCGGACTCATGGCCTTGAAGAGAAGTTTGAGGTTTCGTTTCTTGAAGACGACCTTTTCTAGAATAAACTATTCCAAAGCGTTTCTCATTGTCCATGTATTCCTTTCTCTCAATATCGTCATGAGAATGTGATGGATCCACAAAAGGCATCACAGAATTCTCAATATTTAAAACATTTTGATCATTTTCAACACTTTTAGTACATTCAATAACCTTTTTAGACTTTGATGTTTTGGTTATAATAGGAACTTTAGATTCAACTTTAAGAGGAAAAGAGAAATTTTTAAAAGAAAGAATCATTAAGTTTATATTTCAAAAAATTAATGACTTTATCATTTTGTTCCTCTTGAAGAAGAGAATTGAAAAATAGTTTATTTTCAAAAAAGGTAACATCCATAGTGATGAAAAATTATTTTAATGTAGGATCATAACATTTATACCATTTTTGTGTTAGGCCATAACCAACAAACACACATTTGGTAGTTTTAGGATCCAATTTACTATGATGACTAGCATGATTATGCACAAATACAGTACATCCAAACACCTTAGCAAGTAAAATACTTTGAAGACGGGTGTTAGGATACACTTGACTAAAAGTTTGTAAAAGGGTTTGAAAATTTAAGAATTTAGAGGGCATTCTATTAATGAGAAAAGTTAGTGTAAAGAGAGTTTCACCCCAAATGTACTTAGAAACATTATTAGTAAGTAGTAGTACTCTCATAGTATCTAAGAAATATCTATTCTTCCTTTTAGCAATTCCATTATGTTGAGGGGTATTTATGCATAAGCTTTGATGCACAATTCCCTTATCCAAGAAAAATTGCCCTAAGCTTGAACTAAAAAAATTCTTTACTATTATCACTTTGAAAAATCTGAATTTTTTCATTAAATTGTGTATATATATCATAAAATAAACATTCTTAAAAATCCATGTAACATCAGGTTTTTCCTTCTTAAGTATGCCCAGCAAACTCTAATATGATCATCAATAAAGACACAAACCATTTTTCCTTGATGGTGTAGAAAGTTTAGTAGGCCCCCAAACATCGGTACGAATTAATATAAATGGTTTTATGGGTTTGTAAGTATTATGTGGATAGCTAGCTTTATGTTGTTTAGCTAAAATGCAAATTTCACATTGTAACAAAGAAGGATCTTTATTTAAAAATAAATGTAGATATAAACATTTTAAATATTGAAAATTTGGGTGGCTTAACCTATAGTGCCACAACATTATTTTAAAATTCTTATAAAAAGATACAAACTTGAAACAAAAGCTTTGGTTAACTTTATTCAAACAAGATCCATCTTCAAGGACATAAAGTCCTCCACTGTCTCTAGCATTGTCAATCATCCTCCCTGTAGCTTGATCCTAAAACTTACAATAAGAAGGGAAAAAATTAGCACAACAATTAAGATTATGGGTTAGTTTACTGATAGATATTAAATTACAGGACAATATAGAAACAGTAAAACATTATGGACAGTTAAAGTTAGAGATAGCTTAATTGAACCATTCCCGGCGTTGGCAGAAAAATAACCATTTGTTACATTGATTTTTTGATTGCTTGCACAAGGATTATATAAGATGAAAAGGAATCGATGCAACTACTCATGTGATCAATTGCTCCAGAGTCAACAACCTATGAATTTGGAGAATTATGAGCAACGCTATAGGACATGATAAGTTCACCTTGGTGAGTTAAAGAGCAGGAAGGAGTGATGGACACTTGTGGAGACTTGAAACTCGATACAGTTCCTTTAATTGTTCCTTTGTGAAAGGAAACACATCTGATTTGATAGGTTATTCTTGAGCCTCTTCCGAAATCCGAAAGGCTGTCCTCTCTTGTGACTTTTTTTTCCTGATTAGGGGCTTGCCATGGTGTTTCCAGCAAGTTTCTTTTGTGTGCCATGATTTTTTGCAATGGTCACATCATGGTTTCTTCTTCTTTCCATCTTCAACTTCAGTTTTCATAGATACCACGGTTAAGGTCTCCTGTGGAGACGAGACAGAATTCAATATAATTTTTCTTCTCCCTTCCTGTCGAAGTTATGAAAAATACCTCCCTAATAGAAAGTAATGGCTTTCTACTTAGAACCCTTCCTTGTACCTCATCAAACTCTCGATTTAGTCTAGCAAGAAACATATAAACACAATCAGATTCTTTAGCCTTCTTGTACATTGCACAATCTGTGGGACAACTCCATTTCAATCTGTGACATTGGTCCAATTCTTACTAGAAGATGACCATTTTATTATAGTACTTCGTAATGTCCATATCTCCTTGTTTCAGCTCTCAAAATTTGGATTTTAACTCAAAAATTTAAGAAAAATCCTCAACATCAAAATATGTCTTGCAAACAGCTTCCCAAATATTCTTGACGAATGAGAGAAAAAGATGAGACTTGGTTAGGTCCGGTTCCATTGAATTGAGGAGCCATCCCATTACCAATGAGTTTTCTATAAGCCATTGTTGAAAACATGAGTCTATGGCTGCAAGCTTAGAGATATTCCCAGTCAAATATCCAAGTTTTCCATGTCCTGTTATGGCCATTTTAATGGACTGAGATCACTCTAAGAAATTTTTGTCATTTAATTTTGTTTGAATGGCTATGGGAAAAAATGAACTTCCAAAATAATCTATTTCAGTAGTAAAATAAGAGAGTAGAAATCTGACAAGATTGCTCCTCTGTCATAGAATTTCTTCCAGATTGCTCCCTTATCATCATCACAGTTTTCACCATTATTAGATACTGATGAACACAGCTGACATGAGAAGGAGATTACCACAATTAGAGATATAAGAGAATCTAGAAATCTGGAATGAAAAGAAAAAATTAGAAATCAAGAAATCTGGAAATTTATTGCATAGGAGTTAGGAATTTTGCCCTTGTTCTGATACAATAAATGAAAGAGATACAACTTCTATCTATAAAAGATTCAAAATCCCTATCATTATTCTACTAACCCTACACAATAAATGAAAGAGATATACATAATAAATAAAAAAGATACACACAATAGAGAATAAATGATAGAGATATATTATGCTTTCCAACGGTTCACTGTACTGCTTTTTGTTTCGAGAAAAAAAACAACAAAAACTTTCAGTATTTCATACTGATCTTTTTTTGGTTCATCGCTTTATTGACAGATTCTATGCAAGAACCTAGGAAGACACTTGAAGCCGCAATCAAGTAGGTAGTATATTGTATTGAAAATTTTCTGCAGCTAATTGATCTGGAAATCAAAACCAATTCTTAATGACTAACTTGTTGAAAATCTAAACTGGATCAGGTACAGATTGCACCGGAAACTATTCATCGAAAAGGTGATAAAGGCATTGGACATTTATCAAGATAGGATACTGTTTTAAGCAGGAGTGTACAGATTCTTACAGTTTTGTTACCCAAAACATCAACTTGTGAAAGTTAATCTGATTGATGTGCATCTTGTTCTCAGTTAAAACAGTTGATTTATCTCTCTCTTTCGTAGCTCAATTTATCTTTCTATTTCTTAGCTCTATTTTCATTGTTTTTCTTTGTTAGTGATATAAATATAAAGGTTCCGTTTATATTCAACCACCACTTCACCATGTGACATTTAGATAAACGAGTCATGAGGATGTAATACAACAGTTGAGAAATGCAACAGAAAACTTGAAATGGGTAATCAAAATTTTGCATCTTATTTTCTTTTTATCTTCTCTTTGAATCAATCTTGAGTTTATAAGAATCGTATTTGCTACATTTCAGTACTACAACGAATGTTGGAATCAAAAGAATTTTGTTTAGTACAGTTGTAGATGTTACAGGAGTCTCGAGTTAGAAGCTTGATGGTAATCATTGCAAACTTTGACGTTCTTCGGAACTCTGATGGTAGTTCTGGGTGGGATATTTAGGATTCCAAAAGCTATTGCCAGTTTCTCGCTCTGTCCACAGAGTAATTTTTCTTTCTCTTCTTCGTCAACATTGTGAAGAACACAAGAATCGGGCACGTAGCCCTCCTTTCACATTCTTTCAAACAAGTTCTCAAGGAAACTACGGAGCTGCTCACTTTTCTGATGTAATTCATCCCCAGCCATAAACATGTGGATCGTATTACCAAACTCAATCCAACGGCATCCTGGTTCTTTTCTTACTCCCCTGGCCCTCATCTTCCTTCGGACATCCTTTGCCTTGTCCCAGAGTTGGGTGGACGAGTAAATGTTCAAGATAAGAACATAGTGGCTAGAGACATCAGGCTCCAGGAAAAAGAGATCCTAAGCCGCAATTTCCCCAGTTTCCACTTTCTGGTGAATCCGACAAGCACTGAGCAAGCTACTCTATGCCCCCACTTAGTCAAACTTAGGAAGCATTGGGCCTTGTATTGATGAGTTGATATGCTTCCTCCACTTTACCTGCTCGGCTAAGTAAATCCACAACACAGGCATAGTGATCCGGTGAAGGTTGAATCCTGTAATCATCTTTCATTCCATAGAACAAATCTACTCCTTCATTTACCATCCCCGAATGACTACATGCTACAAATATTGAAATAAAAGTTAAGTCTTCTAGTGCTTCCTCTCTTTCTCCATGCATCTCATAAGCCAGGTGATCACCTGGTGATCACATTTCTAACAGGCATCTGATCAAAAACTCTTTCAGCAGCCGCATTTTGCATATATATCAACTAATGCACTTCCCACAGCAACGATTGTAGCCAACATGTTTTACGGCATAAGCATGAATTTCTTTCCCTTTTGCTAAATCTGACAGGGCTGCACAACCAGACAGAACAGTCATTAGGGTTATTGAATTTGTTTTCACCAAAGTATCGTTTCATCTGCATTATCATCATTATTCCTGTTATTTTCTTCTTTCAACTTTTGCATCTCACGCAGCAGCAAAAGTTCATCGTCATGTTGCTCGTAAATAGTGTAACCAGTGATCATTGTGTTCCAAGAAACTGTGTCTCTAACCTCTATGCTATCAAAAAATGGAATTTGAAATCTCGAAGCTCCCCATTCTAGAGTACATGTCCTAAGCATATTTTGTACATATCTGTTCCTCTCCAAACCAATATTTATAACATACCCATGGATTTCTTCTTTCTTGGGAAATGCTTCACTACGCATACAAGCAGGTTGCCATTGTGGTGACATTTGGGCATAGCCCTGCAACCTCTTCCATTTCCATGAACAGCATCAATACCTCCAGCAATTATAGCATTCCAAAGAGCAATTTTCCTATCCTGAATACTATCATATACTCGACGACCACTTTCAACCTCTTTGCAATTACAATACATGTCAACCAGAGCACTACCCACAAAAGAGTTACGATTAAAATGTCATTTCTCAATGCATATACATGGATTTCTTTTCCAGCATCCAACATTTCCAAGTGTGAGCAAGCAGGGGGTACACTCACAATTGTGAACCCATCCGGTTTAATTCCGATGGTTAATGGATTGGGAGGTGAGAGAGAAAAGTGAGAGACTGAGAAAAGGAAAACATTAGGTCGTTATTACAGTTGAGAGAGTTTCAAGATTTTGCAAACCTCTGAAGTAGTTATCAGTTTCATGAAGAATCAAACACGGACTTCGTTAGGATCGGTTTTTCTTGGAAAAATAACATACAAGCCCTTGAAATTTTAAACAAATATACATTTTAATCCTACTACCTAAAAAGAATTCTCACTATTCAATAATTAATATGTGAAGTGTGAACTTGAACAAAATAAGTTAATATATGTAACTTGCAAATTATTTGACTAAGAAGATATTATTATATGTTGACATATTTTAGTATAATATCATACTTTAATTATCTTTTTATAAGTTATTTTTATTCATTTTTTTTAGATAACTCGAAGTATTTCGATTTTATTATGATCGATGGGTTTTGTCTGATTAATCTTTAGGGATATTAATTGAGGATATCATTACTTGGTTTTGTCCTGATTGATTTTTGGAGATACTAATTGAATATATCACTATTCAAACATTCTATTTAAATTACGAGTAATTAATTAAAATCAAATTAAAAACAGCACCCAAATTATATACCTAAACGTAATTCATCACCACTAAACTGCACTCATCATAATTTTTATTTTGCAATATCTATTTTTTTTTATAATGGGTAACATTTTTATTGTAATACATACATAACTTTTTTCATTATCCTTCTGTACATTGCTTTACCCAAATTTTATATTGTAATATTTAGCATTTTCTTTATAATTGTTAATAATTTTGTTATAATATCTTACTTTTTAGTATGTTTTTGTAAGTCATTTTATTTAATTCTTACATTATAACCTCTAATTCTTTCTTTATAATTGTTGATTCTTTTATTATAAAACTCGATTTTTCATTATTTTTACTCAATTTTTATGTTATAATTTCTAACTCCTTTGTATAATTAATATAATTAACTTTTTGTTAAGATGCTTTACCCAATTTATATGTTGCAATCTTTTAACTCTTATATCATAATTACTAACTACTTTGTTAAAATATCCATTTTTGTTAAAACAAAGTTGATTAAAGCTCAATCTGACATGCCTTTTAAGTGTGTGTGTGTATATATATATATATCTTCTAATTCACTTTATTTATGTATTTTTCTGCACCTTTTCTTTATGCTTGAGAATAACATATTTAAAGTAAGATAAGACTTTGAGATATTCCTCCTGATCTACTGTATATAGTTGGAGTTGGACCACCTAGCCAAATTTTATCATTTCCATTTTGAAATCTGTAGCATTATTTTTTAAAAAGAAAAAAGGTACTGTTTGAAAACATATATAAAAATTATTTTTTATTTTGAAAAATGAAAAAAAAAATCTTAAAAATCCATTTTCCAAACATTTTTATAAATAAATGAATTTGCATGAAAAAAGATTAGTTACACGTAATTTTAAAAATTCATTATATAAATTTGATGTAAATTTTTATCATAAAAATAAGAGATCAAGAATTTCTGGGGACATTTTTTTTTAATCTTACATAAGAGTTGTACAATTTAAATTATATAAGGTAGATATCATTATAGTGATAAATTGTTAAATTAAATGGTAAAAAATGAAAACAAAGTCAATATTTGGGGTTCAGAGATTCTCAAGATTTATATGAGAACGTTAGAATTAAAATTCAGAGAGATAATGGTATCTACTTGGGTCCCCTCTGCTTTGCATTTATATGAGAACATTAGAATCAAAATTCGGAGAGATAATGGTGTCTACTTGGGTCCTGTCTGCTTTGCATCTTATATCTTGGTTGCAAAATTCCAAAAACTCTTCAGTCTCTACGTAAGAATGCAAAGGATCAGACCAGAAGCAACAGCAGAAATAAATAGCAGATGAACTGAGAAGTAAAGTGTAAGCAAAGAGTGAGCAAAGTGAGAAGAGAAAAATGGAGGCTTCAGCTAAAGTCAGATCAATTTTTGTATACCGAGTGAAATCATGCAGAGGAATTTCTGTTTCTCAAGCACACCTCACTCCTACTGGTATGGAATATCTGATATCATTCAAAACTAATTCTTTTTCTTGTTGTTCCTTATGCACTGTTTCTTGCTTTGACCCAGACGATTTCTTCTCAATATTTTATTGATTTATGCTGTGAAATCTTTGTTTAATGAATTCTAGTTGTTCTTTTTTAACAATTTCTTGGATTTTCTTAGCTAAAAGTTGTTGTATATTCAATTAAGTGCATTTTTTTGTTTTTGACTTGAAGTTTGAGGAATATTCATTTCATCAGCTCTTGAATGAGTGCGGAACAATTTTTCTTTTTGGTCAAGTTTTGAATGATCATGTGTATTTCTTTAACCAGTTTACTGAATAAACGCTTCTGATTGTTTTGATTATATAATATATGTTCTTTGAAGGTTTTAAATTAAGCTTTTCTTCTTGATCGGCTACAGTGTTTAGGTTGAGTTGTTCTTTGTCGAGTAATTTAAAGCTTTATTTTATGAATAATTGAATTATTGTTATGGTGTTGAACTGTTGATCTAATTGACACCAGAGTTTTGGATTTTGGAATTAATTGGGAAAATAAACAAATGTTGTTCATCGAATATCGATGACTTTGAAACTATGATCTAACAAAACTTTAAAGAACGGTTGTCAAAATAGATTACTCGAAATAATTTTACAGTTCCAAGATCATTTGATTTCGATGAGCACCACCAACATTTCTGAGTGTATGTTGTAAGATGAACAAATTTTTAAGGTTTGAGCTTCTAAACCATAAAATTAATTTGTAATTTTTTGTGTTTGCCTTCTATATACAGGATTTCGATGGGATAGGCAGTGGTTAATAGTTAATTACAAAGGGAGGGCATACACTCAAAGAAATGAGCCAAAGCTTTCTCTTGTTGAGATTGAACTGCCAAATGGAGCATTTTTGGAAGGATGGGAACCTACTGCAAGCTCATTTATGGGTAAACTTTTGCTTGTCACTTTTGCAGTGAAAGGTTTTTGAATTTACAGTCGTAATCTCATGCACTATTTTAAGCCAAATACCTATTTACAACAGGAGAATTTTTTGCTCGTAACTACTGACTGGATGCTTGGAATGTCTGCTTTTCTCTTCTTTGAATCACTAGATATTGGACCACTTGATGTTAATTCATTTGTGGAGTGGAATAGCTTTCTTGACACTCTTTGAAATGATGCCGAATTCTTATTTATTTTGTCTAAGGTTATTGGATTGTTTTAAATATCTGTATGAAGTTTATCACCTGCAATTTCTTGTCTATATGAATTGATTCTTCAATCTGCTGCTATCCATCAGTTTGTAGAAGTTATGTTGATAAGTTATGACCAGTCCATGTGATTAAAATTATGTTATGTAACTCTAATTGCTAACAGGCATGTGGTTTGATCTTCATATTTTGAAACACGAATTATCACTCAATGATTACCTCATCTCATTCTCTTCTGTTTCTTATTATGGAGTCAATTTATTTTCTTCCTTTTTCTTCTCAAATAGCACAGACGTGTTTGCTTATTGTTTCATTTGATTTTTAAACATGACTTGACACTTTCTTTCACAGTAATAAGAGCTCCAGGGATGAATGAGCTTAGGATTTTGCTGAGGAAACCACGTGATATAACAGACGGTGTTTCCATATGGGAGTGGTGTGGCTCTGCATATGATGAGGGAGCTGAAGCTGCAAATTGGTTTACAAATTACCTTGGGAAAACTAGTCGACTAGTTCAATATAATTCGGGTTGGGTTTGATTTTGGTGCTTTTTTAAGAATAGAACATTGAGTTCATTCATCCTAGTGCTATTCTTCCAAATTTGAGTTAGATGGTTGATAACCTGTCTGCATTATTTCCTACTGCAGAATCAGAAACGAGACCTGTGGATCCCAAATATGCTCGTGGACAAAAAATAATGTTTGCCGATGGTTATCCATTTTTGTTGTTGTCTCAGGTTAGTCAATAAGAGAAGCATGCAATGTATGTCATCCTCCTTATGACATGTCAAATCTCAAATGTTAAGCTTAGAAATGTATCTCTTGCAGGGATCGTTGGATGCACTAAATATGCTTCTCAAAGAGCCTGTTCCAGTTAATCGTTTTAGACCCAAGTATAATTCAGAATCATACTATATCTGTTTGTTATCTAATAAGCTTCCAAATTTCTATCCTATAATAGCATCTGCTCTGTCACATTATGTTGATACTTTTGACAGCATTATTCATTTTCTTTCGCTCTCTTTATTGACTCAGGACTATATTGCTTATGTGTTCGGTGTACAAAATTTTCATTTATAATGGAATGTAACAGCATTCTTGTTGATGGTTGTGAACCATTTTCTGAGGACTTGTGGACAGAGATCAAAATAAACAAGTTCACATTTGGAGGCGTTAAGCTCTGCTCACGCGGTAAGGTAAAAAGAGATCTTTCTGCATTTCCGCATCGTTCATGCAAACTTTATGTCAATTTCCCATTTACTTTCAATATGCTCCCTGCAACATGTATAAAAATTAGTTTTTCCAATATCATTTCTACTAATACAACTCCTAATAATTTAGTTGTTATAACTTTTAAGAAGTCAATATCTTGTTAGGAATTGTTGTTATCTTCACGCTTATTCCAAATTATACTCCATTTGTTCAAGTTCTTAATACTGGAAACATGTTTGCAGGTGCCAACCATCAATCAAGATACAGGAGTTACTGGTCCAGAACCAAATGATGCTCTGATGAAAACAAGATCGGATAAAGTTTTGCGACCGGACCGAAAACAGGAAGGGAAGGTGAGATTCAAATCGAAAACATAAAAATTACGTTCCGATTGGTATTGTGGTGTAGTACGGTAGCTTTTAAACCCCAGCTATTGCAGGATAAAAGCTCTAAATAATAAATATCAATGTAAAATTATGTGGGTCCTTTACCAAATATTTTTTTAGCTTTTATTTTCTAAGTGCGGTAAAATCATCACAATATTAAACGGACCATTAATAATCTTTCATTAAAGGCATGAATATTGAAACATATTACCCGTCTTGCAGATTTACTTTGGTCAGAACTTAGTGTGCAAGGACAACCTTACAGGAGGAACTGGAAAAGTGCTTAAAGTTGGGGATCCTGTTTTGGTACTGAAGAAGTCTCTTCTGCTTCTGAAGCTGCAGCTTGAATTCTGCATAGTGTTAAAAGACTTCTTGGTAATATTAGTATTGGGAGAATAAATTATGTTGTTTATCTGTCTCATACTCCAATAGTATAATGGAATAAGAAACTGCTTCTGCCTAGTAAACAATGATGGCATACTCATTTCCATGAATAAAGATGCTATTTTCTATCAAATTTCTAGTAGCAAATATATTCTATTTAATATCTATGATTTTATAGAGAAGATCAACAGCATTTTGGGATTTACCATCGAGCTTATTCCACAAACTCCTGTTAATCTTTATAAAACCATACATATTGGGCATGATATACTTTTCGTCGTAGGGAGAACCAAAGTATTATTTTTCAGATCTAAAAAAATTCATAAAAAGTTATAATATTGGTATTGTGGAGGGCAGTTTTCACGTGTAAAATATATATATATATAATAGGGAACTTACTTAGAATTCATTTGATATAACTTCCCAATTAAAAGTTTTTAAAATCAAGCTCTTAACAAAAAAATAGTAATTTTTTAATTATCATGAATAATTTTATTAAAATTATATAAAATTTTAAACGGAAAGACTTTGAGCGAAATATTGCGTAAATCAATCTATAAAAGTTTCTGTTAATACTCCCAGCTTTTTGAAACCAACCACCACAGCAAAGAACAACTTGTATACTCTCAAACACACACCCACATCAATGTTTACAAAATCAGTAAGATTAAAAGCAACCTTACTGA